>JAZHYW010038962.1:0-34100 GCA_037355805.1 Ixodes ricinus | reverse complement strand
GATTGATTACACATGATAGATATTGATACACGGGAACAGCGTCCGAAAGGTCCGTATCCCCTGCTTGGAGTTTTTGGGCGGTCTATGCGCCGTAGGGCACACAACTGCCCAGAAAACGCAGATGGTCCTGAGAGACGTCCTCAGCTGGTCGGACGTCTTCGTCCTGACGAAGACGTCTCAAAGACGACAAAGTCGAAGACGTTGGCACCTAGGATAAAAGCCTCTGAAACAACGCCGTAAATAGGCGTCGAAACAAAACAGTCGGTTCTTCCCTGTGGGTTCTTTCGCTGCGCTGCTGCACAATGCGACGACGAGGCTGAGCACGCTGACGGCGTAGCCTCCGCCATAGGCCTCGGCGGCCGCAATCGCCGTAGCCTCGACATCAGCAGCCAGTCGCATCGGTTTCTCCCGAGCGAACAGTGCGTTTCGGGTCCTCGCCGCTCAAAGGCTGTGCGCTCACTACCAGATTCCCCGAGAAATGTTCTGTGCTACCAGATCCTGGCAGTCCTCAAATCTGCGACCGGGCGCTCCATGGCTCCGTTGTCGAACTGCCAGGCTTTGTAAGTATAGAGGATGCTATGATGATGCCGAAGACATCTGCGCGCGACACACCTTCAAAACTTTGCCGCGGCCATATTCTTGATCGGTATCATAGCGTGTGAAGGCACTAGAGACGCATCATTTCGGCGTGCCAAGAAAGCTTTCATCATGCCGCGAGACCGGCGAAACTTGCTTGCTACAAAATTTGCCAATTTTCGGCGGCACTGCGCTTTTGTAAAATTTTCCACGTGTTCCCAACGGCAAGTCTCGGCGCTTACGTAACTTCTTAAAAACTTCTTTGGCGAATGAAGACGAACGAGTAGAAAACGTGTCTCGCAGCACGCCGCCGCCGGCCTCTGCAACGCTAGCAAAACCCCAATTCGTCTACGAGCAAGATGGCCGTCGGTGGCTTCATTCGCGGGAGTGGGAAGCGCGATCCAGCAATTGTCAAGATCAGTGGGTTGTCCCTACTCTGTCCCTAGCAACTGGTCCCTAGGGTCACTAGCACAGTGGTCCCTAGGTTTCTGACCAATCACAGAGAGGTGGCTGTTCTCTCTATAGTTTCGCTGGTTTCGCGACAGCATCCGTGGCTCTCTGGCTCTCGCTCTTGCTTTCGCACTTACGTGACTCGAGCTAAGAAGGAAGCTGCGAATTTCAACATCGGATCGGCATATTTAGCACTGACCCGTGGGATGTCTCGCCTTTCCTTACGTTGCACCGTGACTTGGGTCTTGCTGACGCCGGTTTTCGGGGGCACTCCGGGGCCTTTTCCGCACAACAGAGTAGCATCACAACAAGCCACACGTGAGCGATTAGGCGGGTATCGCGTGGCCTTTTAAAGACCCTCGCCATAAGATATCCCGTTAGCAACGGCGCGGACTATTCACTCGTAATTACCGATAAGATCGAGGAAAGTGTTAGCGGTTGTGCAAATGTTTTGATTGCGTAGTGACACGTATCAGCACGATTGTAGACTCAGTGATCGATGGTCAATCGCTCGTAGTTTGTTTACATGCGATCTAAGTTATGCCAGCCTTGGTCAATATGCTAACTCAACTCAACACAAACAGCTTTTTCCTTCTTTTTTCTCTTTTTGCAGCTGCGATAATACTAATAAAAACTAAACGTGCTTATTGAAGAGTTCGAATCATCATTTCAACTATCCGCTCGACCTACAATAAACAAGGAAACCGCATTGCATAACGTCGTTTCGCTCCCTATCTTACGCTAGCTCAGGTCCTTGTAGCTTATCAGAGCCACTGCTGATTACACACTGATTCTACTGCAGCCTCGGACTCTCTTCGGGGTATTTTTTCATTCTTTTTTTGGGCGCTGGCATGACTTGAGGACAACACTAGGGCATTTAGATGGGGCGGTTGCCGTTCTGATTTTTTATTCCAGAGCAAGATGCGTGGGTTGCTGTCCATCTGCGATCATGGCGGTTAATAGGCCGGAGCGTACAACTCTGGCCCAAGCTTTGAGTTGCCGGATGCGTTGAGCGACGGCCCCACAGTCAGCCATGGCGAAGTGTGAGTCTCGAGTTTCGTTTCAGACTGTGCGAGACCTTATTGTTCCGCTGCTCGTGCTAACTGGTTTTGCAACTGAAAAAAGCACAAAAAAAAAAAAGAAAAGCGGCTAGACAAGTGTTTGATGGGAGATGCCTACATGTACTGTACATTTCCCAATGTGCATATGTGCAAAACTGCTCAGTATTCCTGCTTTGATTTTTTTTTTAATGCATTAGCATTGGTGTCCTGTTTTAATGATTATGCTAATTCGAATATGTTCTAGGACTTTTAGCCTGTGCAGTCTTTTGAAAGAAAGGAGCTGGTAATTGTTCATCTTGACACAAAAGCCTGCAAATAGGTGCATAGCTCTGGGTTTGTTTGACAGACCGCATACTAATTTAATGTGGGAGCCTGGAGGGGTGTTTGATGTGTGATCTGTCAATGAAGTTTCTCACTTTGCTTGAGATTCTGTGGGTCTGGCGAGTTTTGGCTTTTTTTTTAATTTATTGTATAAACCTTTTAAAACATCTAGGAGGCTTCGACTTCTGATAACTCTAAGAAAATCTTAAAGGGTTACTAACAGTTATTAACTTGTTTATTGAGTTACTTATGTTTTTACCTAGAGGCCTCTTGGTCTTATATAGGGTAGCATAAATGGAAGTGGTGGCTGTGAGAGAAGCTGGAAAAATCTACACCTGCATTAGAGGCCGCAAACTGTTTTTTTTTAAGATGTATATATGAAATTGTGGAATTTCGAGACGTAGCTCCAGTCTTTTGAAAAACTAGAACAACATTTTTGATATGACAGAAGAGTAAGTGCACAGGCAAGCTGGTGATTACTTAACATATAAAAACCTGAGACACGGAAGGAGGAAAAAGTCATTGTAAAAGGACACACGTGTGTGCACTGTCTGAAGGCTGCACGTGTGTGTGCGCTTGCATTTTAAATGTCTCCTTCCTTCTTCCGTGTCTCAGGTTTATAGTTATGTTATGTATCCTTGATGCTTTGAACACAGTGAGCTCCAACGCGGGTGACCAAAGCTTGTGGCACTATCTCCCTGTAGATGCAGCAAGCACTCAATCAAAAGCACACAATGCTGTCATCTGCTTCTGTGCCTGTCGAGAGATGGCGCACGACTCTCGGGTAACTCTGTGGTGTGCGTCACGGCCCACCGTTGAAAATGTCATTGATGCTCTATATACGTAGGGACGAGTGATCAAAAGAACGTAAAACACACAAATAGAATTGGAGTACTATGGATAAAGTAACCATATTCCTCGGGACCCAGAGCCGGACGCGTGTCGGCGGGGGAGAGTGGAATTATTGTGTTGCAAGACTTTAAAAGTTTAAATTTCGGTAACAAATCACACCTTTTTATTATATTGTTTATACACTGTGCACGTTTCTTTTTCTTGCAATTTGCATACTGTTTGGCATGCACATCTAATACATTTGGTTGGAATATTTCTTTAGTATTAATGTATCAATTTTTGTATACTACATCCATAGTACTGTTCACAAGTGATGGACCGAATCTGCCGAACTTCAGATTCGGCGAAAATTCGGCAAACATGTGCGCACGTGCAGAACGCTGACGAGGCCATGGTTTGCAAATGGACGCCATGCGATCTTGCGGTTACCATCGGACAGTGCAGTACAACCAATGGTTACGGCGAGGTATAGAGTAGGCAACACGGTAACCATGCGTTTGTGAACCTTTGCGAGTGTGGTTCTCTTCAATATTTTCTTCCTCAGCAACAGAAGTTCGACCACTAATTTACGCAGTCTACTGCGCAAGTGACATATGAAGCGGGACATCCTGGATAACGTGATTTTCATTTGACCTTTCCAGTGATTCCACGAGGTGGTTGAAACATTGACTGACAATTAGTTTAAAGCACTCCTCGCAATTATAACAATCCTGTTTTCGTGTTTTCGGCTCACAAGTAGTTTGTGCCAAAATAAAATAATATTGCATTTTAATTAGCGTTATTTCGCGGTTTTCATGTGTCTGCATAAAACTAAACGCAGAACTCATGCTCGAGTCCGTTGCACATCCGACGTTCCTAACTCTTCCATCTTTCTAAACGTCTGTGTGTCCTAACACCAAAAACCGACAGTTTACAGGTTAAAAACGAGACGTTACGAATATGGCACGCACACTTTCATGCAAAGCTGACGTCAATTGACTCAAATAGAAAAAACATGAATATTTACAATATTACTGTTATCTCTTCGGGTGAAGGCTCAGCAACCGTTGCATTCGTTTTCGCACACGAAACGGTGACTCCCAGAGAAAGTAAGAATGCAGTGTTATTGTCTTTGTTTTGACAATGTACACACACTTGCAGGCCTGCGCTGATGAGGTGGCAAAACCGAAACTCTCGTAGCGTGATTCGTGACCGCTTCCGCTACTACCTCACCTCGTTGTCATGCCACGTCTGCAAGAAGTCACTGTAAATTTACCAGTGATCACACAAAAACGACACCGATACAATTATCTTGTAAAATATCACCTTATTTAGTAATAACTGTGTCAATATGCATTACATGTTGCATTTAAGTTAAGAAAAAAAAACACTTTTTTGCCCGAAAAATTTAAATATCAACGTTGTCTTGTTAACAATGTATTTTTGGCGAATCTCTGCCGAATCTTTAGAAAAGTTTGGAAAAAGTTCGGCTTTGCCAAATCCCAAGATTCTGCGCCTAATTTTCGTTTTCGGCAAAAGTTTGGCCCATCACTACTGACTGTTCACATGTCATACGCAAATTAACCTTTTGCAAATTAATCCTTTTGTTTAACAACATCTTTTATCTATTCGTGGTTCGGGGGAGCTGAAGCGGGACAAAACGCCGTCCCACTAGCCTGCTGGCGGGACAGTAGGACCACGGCCGGAAACGTGGGACCTGTCGCGCCTAAATCGGGACGTCTGGTCACTTTAGCTATGGATGTAATTTGGCATCTTACATACGTTAGGCCTATTGCTTTTAATAATCCACTTGACCATTCACCTCCCCTCATTTGTGAAGGTAGTGTGGCTCTTTCATGGGGGCTAGACCAAAATGTTTCAGAATTTCTGCACTGCCAAATTCAGCAACCAAAGTTGTCTTGCCAACCCATATTGCTTTCTCGTAATTCCGACAATGAAAGGGACATTCATTTTTCTTTTCAGTTCGAGTACCGGGTCGCCTTGTGCTGGCCAGCTTGCTGTTTGGAGGGATGACAATCTTGTCGACACAAAAATTTGATCTTGGCATTGCCATTATTGCCATGGTTCACGAGACCGCACCTCCGGCGATGTTCAAGGAACCAGAGAACAGCACTGTGCTGTTACCTTCCACGGCATGTTCAAATGTTACGAACGCCAGTTGCTGGGTATGAGCGTGATTTCATGCACCATTTTGTTACAAGATCGAAAAACCAATGTTAGAGAAATCACATCTATTAAGAGTTTGGACTAGCATCGAGACAGACATGCAGTGTGTTTCAAGCATTACTTGCACCATAAAATGAGCCCACCAACTTGGCAGTCGCATTTGGGGAGCTGCAGTTTTGTTTAGGGAGTATCAGAGTGATTGGTCTTGCCTGATGAACTTGACAGCTACTTCAGCATTGTAAATGATGAAGTTGAAATCCTTGGATCTGTTCTGTGGCAGGCCCAAAGTGTAGACAAGAGAATACGTTATTGTCATGACTTGGATATTGTGCTATCTGTGTATCATAGCTTTATGCCAGTAGCATCTCAAGGGACACAGTGTGGCCCACCAACTTAAGAGCAGAAAGAGCCAATGAAGTGCACCAGGAACTGTACTGGCCAAAGACAGATGGGTGCAACTAACTGTTGAAAGGAATGGATGGCAGACGTGGCAGCCGCTGTAGGAAAGGTGTCTTCCTGTAAAGCATAAAACAATTTTAAGGGAACCACTTAATCCCAAAAGTTTGTCTGTCCGTCCGTCCATGCATTTCAGCTGCAAAATTTAGAGGGGAAATTGACATCATGTGACCACATTGCATGAGGTCGGGTCACAAGACATGACTTCACGTCACGTGATCAGATAATGTGATGTCATAGTATAATGGGACACCGCGACTTGACACCATGACATCAATTTCCCCGCAAAATTTAGTGGGAAAATTGAAGTCCCCACTAAATTCAGTGCTAGATTTAATAAACAATATGTTCTCCTTTACTTCCCGAAGCGAACTCTTAAAGGGGCGATGCTACAATTTTTGTACTTTCAGTACATACCGACTAGGATTATTTCTTGACATTTATAACATATGAAACATGCTTTAGTTTTTTTTTCTCCACGCAATGGTAATCGCGAAAAATGTAGAGAAAAACGAGCAGCGTTCACTCTCTCAACTCATAACCAGGACAAGTGGCCACGTGATAGGGAGCCGATCACACTCCGCCAGTGTTTATCAAAGCCATGCGCTGGGGTCAGCAAAGCACAGGGCACATGCTGAGTTCGAGACATTGTTAAAGGGACACTGACAGCGTATATATGCTCATCAAGGTTTTTATTTCTACATGACATATGAGAGCCCAACTACCCAGAACACAATTTGTGGCTCGAAACTCGTTTTCTTTCGGCCCGAAAACTGCCGATCGAGAACTGGCCGGTTTGGGTTGCACTCACTCTCTCCTTTGTGGTCACGTGCCGTTTTCTATGGCTTAGACATAACCATCAAAGATAGTCGAGTCGTGGGTCATCGAAGGCACACACTCAATACTAGAAATGGATTGATCTGCGGTACCGGTACGTCTGACAGGCGAGTTTACATCGGGTTTCCGCGTTTTTCTCCGCAATCTGCACGCGCGATATCGGCTCACGTAACACGCGTGTTGCCACATGTATATTGCATTGTGAAATGCGATTCTGCCGCGTCCGCGATCTGCGGTATTCGCTCACGTGACATGCGAGTTTGTAATGGATTCCCGCGTTTTTGTCCATGATCTGGGCACGCGATATTGGTTCCCGTTACAGGCAAGTTCGTAGAGAGTTTCCGCGTGTTTATTGCACCATGAAATTTGAATCTGCTGCGTCCTGCAACGCGTGGTATCCTTTCCCGTGACACAGAAGTTCAGATGTTGTTGCGAATTCTCGCGTGTTTATCGTATCGTGAAACACGAATTTTACGTGTCCACTATTTGCGTGTCGGTTCCTGTGTCACGTGGTTTCTAGCGGGTGCTCCGGTGTGTATCATGCATTTTTGATAAAACTTTGCTGTGGCATCCCCAAAGATATCCCACCCCATGTTTTTCACCATTTATCTCTTCATTTTTGGTGGGCATTCGTACAGAATCTTACAGTATGCGCATTTATATGTAGCGTTTAACCCCTTAATCGTTCTGGACGAGCCTAACTCGTCGATGAGTCATCTCCAAACTGTTCAAGACGAGTGTAGCTCGTCTGCCTTCCCTGATTCACGCACTCAACTGTTTTGGTTGAACCAGGCTCGCTCATGGCTTAGTTTGTGGCTCTGCCAACAGATGGCAGCACCAACTCCTTTTAAATCTTGCCCCCCCTTTTTTGTGGCCTAGAAATCTTATCTTGAAGGCAACGATTGAGCCCATGGCAAACCCGAGACGGAGTAATAATAAAAGAATAAATGAACAGAACAACGAAGTTGAGACTTGGTTGTTCTGTTAATCTTTTATTATTAAGGCTCTCAAGGTAAACAGTTTCTTAATGAAAAATCGACATACATCAGCTTTTTCTTAGAAAGAAATTATTAATTTCTGCTGACAACAAATATTAGGTCAACAAAACAGATTTGGGCAATGTTTCGCTCGTGATGTCATCTCCTTGCGGACCCCCCCCCCCCCCCACACTGTGACCCATAAGTCTGCCCATGATGTGATTCACCAGCTCGCCCACATTTTTTCTCTATCTTAACAATTAAGCAGATGAGAATCAGAAATTCTCTAAAAATAAAAAAGAGCAGTTAAAAAGTTAATCTTATTTTTGGTGTCTCTTTTTTTTCCACCTTTGAAGTACCTGACGAAACACCTTTTTCTTTTTCTTCCCTCTTTCGTAGGACGACGATGAGCGCGCAAGCCACTTCTCGACGCTTGCCTGGTCGCCCGCCATCCAGGGGGTCGTCCTGGGGTCGTACTTCTACGGCGTCATGGTGCCGCAGGTCCTGGGCGGCCGCCTCGCCGAGCGCTACAGCGCCATAGTGGGCGCTCGGCAGTGGCCTGCTCGCGTCTTCCTGCCTCTCGTCCATGACCCCGTGGTCGGCCAGTCTCGGGGTGGCGCCCCTGGTCGTGCACAGGATAATCCTCGGCTTTGTGCACGTACGTACGGGGCCCGGTCCTATGAGGAGTGCAGGTTTGTCTGCGTCTTGCACAGGGGTTGCCCTGATGTCAGAACGCCGAGCTACGATTGGCTCTGGCGGAGGGATAGTGGGTACACCTCAATGCTAGCTACCTCGAAGGACTGCCCACTCTCCTTCCAGTCGGAACCAATAGGAGCTTACGTTTGACGTCGCCGTAACCCCTGCTCAAGAAGCAGACGAACTTGCTCTCCGCATTCGTTTCGTTAGTTACCTGAGTGCCGTTATCACTAGGTTAGAGTCGGTCAGTCAGAACCGACGAGTTATCGGGCACTATTGCCATGGTGCCTGAAGAGCATCTCTGACTGGTGCGTTTACATCGTCCTAAAAAGTGATTCCTCGTTTTCCACCCGACGACGTTATAAAAACGTCGCATCGATGCTGGCTGCGATCCGGTCAGCTTCGTGGCGGTGGTAGTGAATATGGTGGTCGCCTGTTCCGCTGCAGAGTGTCTCCATCTTGAAAGACCATTGAAGCTTTGGCAGCCAGGAGTTAGGATGCCGTGACCATGGCAACATTTGCATTCTCTCGTGCTTTTTTTCCCGAACTTCTACGCCTCAACCGCCAGGATCGCTACGTCCGACAGCGTGACACTCCGGCTTTTGCAAAGTCATTTGTTGTCACTTTGCTAAACGCCCCAGGTGGAGACTGCGTGCCGGGCGCCATACTATTGCCTCCTACGGTCTAGTTCCACAATGGCAGTCGTTTGTCTGTGCTGTGAACATTAGTTTTCGTGCCCATAGTTTCTGGCATTGACAGCAGACATACGGGGTCGTGGGTGGACACCTTTTTAATTTTAGATCCCACATTAGGAAATTCGGGCAGCATTGTTCTTCCCTGCCAGGAACAGAAAATACAAGAAGCACTTTCTGCCAGAAAAAGAAACTGTTGGTGGCCGGCAACGGTAATCACAAGCAATGATATGACTACTGTTTTGTTACTTTTATACGTCACTTACTTAGTGCCTTAGACAAACCGTAGGACCGGAGCCATTTTTGCCAGGCCAGTTCACTAACTACAGCTGCGGAGTCTGGCAACCAAACTGCTTTTTTGGCCTCTCGACAAGATGATGGGGAATAGTGGACATGCACTCTGTGCTTCCATGAAATCGGCTAGATTTAGCAGAGCCCTGTTCGCTTTTTAAACTCTGTTTTCTTACACTTCATTTCACCTTATGGTAGACTGCAGAGGGCGCTAGTGACTCGAAGCCTAGTTCAATGCGGTGCGAGTGTCGCTTGACCTTCGGGAGGGTCATAGCGTCGAGCGAGGCATGTAGTCACGTGATCTGTTCGTGGCGCTGGATCAGCTGGGAGAGCTCAAAGTGTCCCCTGCAGTCCGTCATAAGTAGGATTCCACTTTTCGGAGTTTATTTTCGTCATACTAGGAGGGTGTTCTTCTGAGTTTATTTTTGCCGAAAATTCAGAGTTTATCAGAGTTTTCTTCGTTTGATTCTCAATTCTCTAAAATTCTGAGTTTAATTTTGCAGTCTTTTCTATTAAAAATTAATAAATAAATAAATAATATCCGGGCGTAAACGTATGCTAGATGAAAAAATAAAATGCGCTTGTATCGGTTAATATTTCTTCAGCTGGATTCGCACGTTGGTGCCATTACTATTGGCAGTACTAATTTGTCCACGACAAAAGTTTGCACACAAGTGTTGCTTCGATAAACGTCGATACCTTAAAATTCAACTCCCATAGGTAGTCGCTCGGAAGCTTGTATTCATCCCATCCTATCCCATCGACCTAACCGTGGCTGTGCGAGGTGGGGTGGTAAAGGACGTAATAGAGAAGTTTTGACTGCCCTCTTCCCAATTAACGCAATCTCTATGGTCCATAGTAGGGATGGGCGAATATTCGGTTATTACTGAATAGTCAACCGAATTCTGTTCTATTCGGCATTCACTTCGAATCGAATTTAAGTATTCGGCTAATATCGAATTATTCGACAATATCGAATTATTCGACCAATATTGAATTATTCAGACCTACCTGCAATACAGTCCGAACCCGACGATATCGAACCCGTTTGCCTCGATTATTCCTTGTATCGAGCAATTTTTGTGCACTAGTAAGGTTGCAGTGACAGCGTATCAGCAAAGAAGACTATGGTTACATCGAACACAAAGATGCTGCAATCCGCTACCGATATACCGGACTGCATGAAGAGCGCTGTAGGACGCTCTGCAAGCCGGCTTTCCCCAAGAGGCCATGGTGACGGCCATTCGTGGTCCGGGTGAAAGCCAACTTTGTCAGTAAGCACGCAACTATTTTTTAGGGGCGAAGCTCCTCGGGGCTAGCCATGTCCGTGTGTCCGTCCGCCGTACGGCCGGCGTCGGGTGCTCGTGCCACGCTGAAGGCTCGTCCGCACTTCAACGTGCTCGACGTAACCTCGGGCTAGGGATAAAAGAACTTGGCTTTTTTAAAAGCGGAACCATAGATGGCACCGCCTGTTATGGAGCAATGAGCGCCGAAAGATAAAGAAAAAGCGCACGCCGCACTGAGTCTGCTCATCCCAATGCAGGCCGCTTATCAACGCAGGTCAAAAATGGCGAGCACCGCACATGTCTCCTACTGCCAGTGGCTACAGGCACGGACCGAAAGTGCTCGGCATGCAGCGCCTTCAGCGTCTACGTAGGCAGCAAGCTGCGTGCCGCGGACTTCAGGTTTGCGTGAGAAGCTGCTGCACAGCGTGTTTCAAAATCTCGAACCTAAGCAGACCCTGGAGTTTGATGTATCGGCATCTGAAGAACGATCGCCTAGAGTCGAATCAATACGGGTATACTCCGACCAGTCAAGCATTGCATTGTTCAACCTTTCTAAACACAGTCAAACCTCGACTATCATCGGCACCCGCCTTGCATCGAGAGCATTCGCCCTATATCAGCATCAATTTTTTGTGCACAGCAACGTTGCTGGATGATATATAGCGGAAACTATGGTTACATCGAACAAAATAACAGCCGCCATCGATATGTCGAACTGCAAAGAGCGTTGTTTTGTTCTGCAAGCGGCTTTCCACCAGCGGTCGCATTGTGTAAAAGAACCAACTTGCAGAGCACGCTGCTTTATTTTTTTTTTCCGGGCGGCCGCATTGATTGTTTGGAAGAAAGAAAACACATTTTATGGAGGGAGCGAAAAAGGGTGCTCCCTGCTCCCTCTCCCCGCTCCGTCTGCAAAGAGAATATTATTTTTCTTCCAAGCTGTTAACGCAACCGCCCTGGACAAAAAAAAAAAAGAACCCAGCTTGCTTTGCTAGCCGGCTTCCTACAACGAAGCCACCCGTCTTAGGGAAAAGCCAACTTGCAGAGCAAAACGGCGCTCTGCAGGCGAAGGGCTCCTGCTCGGACATGCTCCATGCTCTCGGCATAGTTCGGCGCTTAATGCGCGAATATAGAAGGGCAGCGGCCTCTAGCATTTAGAAGTCCGTCGATAGCGTGGAAAATATCATTATCGCGGATGCAATGAAGAAAAGCAGCAGAAGATGCAAGACTACTACATTGTGTAATATTTCAGCAGAAAGTGGATTTTTGAGAGTCAAATTCATTAAAACTTTATATCGAATTACCCGCTATATCGAACTGGTAGACGTTTTTTGTGTGAGTTCGATATAAACGGGTTTGACTTTACTCTGGCTTGGATTTCCAGCCAGGGTGGCTTGCAAGCTTCCGACCATTTCGTGCCATCTAGATTTTAGCTTCGAACTCAACACACTTAAAATTAACAATTAGAGCACTTCTAATACCAAATAAAGGGCAAACACAAAACTATAGTTTAAACATATCTTGTGGTGTTTGTTGCTTGTACTATTGGAACTATTCGATTCGAAATTATTCGGCCGAAATCACTATTCGCTCCAAATCTCGATTTGAACCCAAAATCCTCTATCTCGCCCATGCCTGGTCCATAGCTTTCACTGTTACAAAAACAGATCCTCTCCTTCCTCTTGCGGGCTTCTAACTCTGATTGCCTCAGATCCTGTCCCCGGATGAACATGACACGGCAATACTTCGCTCTCGACAAGAGGGTTTATTCACTCACTTATTGCCTGGGGGTTTTGGGATCGGGGAACGGTCATCAGCGAGGCCTTGGGGAAGTCTGCTGCCACTGCAGCTGCTCCTAGTCCCACCTGTGGTCGTCCACACCGCGTCATGGGGATGTCGTCGTCCAGGGTCGCTGTCCGGTCCGTCCGTCGAGTCCGCAGCTCAACATCACGCCCACACTCTCCCGCGCCAGCGTCCGTCTCCCACCATTTCCTGCACCAGCGTCCTCCTTCTCTCTCGTCACCGCTGCATGGTCCTTCGTGTCCGCCGCCTGAAAGAGCCTCCCCTTGTCCCGCGTCCCCTTTTCAAGCCTTGGCCCCTTTGTTCTGAGAAGCCAGTCGCGTGACGTCCGTTCGCTTAGGAGTGTGGCGCAGCCGGATCTTCTGGTGTGCCAGGCCATCGAAGCTCCCCCGAGGCATGACGCATCTCAGAGGCATTGAGCGCGTTAAGCTTCTGCCGGGCCCACGATGACGTCTGAGTAGCTGGACCGTCGAACCCCGAGGACCAGTGCGGAGGAGGGCGGCCAGATCTCCACACTCTAAAAGCACAAATAGTATAACCCAAACTGGAAACCAAAGCAGTTGCTTTTGTCGTGACCCGAAAGTGCAATGACCTGTTGTCCCGAATGGACCTTGACGAGATAAGCAATAGACGCCTTTTGGACAATGGTCTGAGATTTGAAATACAGCTGTGGTGGCATTTTCCCAGGACCATTGACCTCTGCGCTGATCAAACTTAATTGTAAGTCACCTGCTGATTTTTTTTTTCTTTTTTTTGGGGGGGGAGGAGGGGGGGGGAAGGGAAGGGAAGGGAAGGGAAGGGGGGTGGCATTGGCACATCAAAGTTCGGAGTTTATCGGATAAATCCGAATTGACCGAAAATTTCCCGGCGGGTGTTTTTCAGAGTTTCGGATTTATCCGAAAACACGGAACCCTAATCATAAAGTGAAACGGACTACAGCTTCTTTCGTCTATGAATGTGACGTTTCTCTTTCTCCTGCACAGGATGAGCTAGAACCAATGTTACTAGATTACCTCATTTGTGGAACTCCCGTGGAAGGGGGCACCCCCTCACTCACTTCAATCCACCCGCCGTCGTTCAAAGCACCATCTAGATTTTCGTTTCATAACTGTGTGTTCCATAGAACAGAGCTGAAACGCCATCTAGAGGCCATGCTTCAAAACACCCGTATCCCCTAGAATTTACTGCAGTTACCAAAGCAGCCTTCCGGCGTGTCGAGCAACGGCAGGCGAGTCGTGGTGAGTGAGGGGGTACTGCTCGTGCATGCAGCGTCTATGAGCAGTTCCGTAACTGAGCTAATCTAATAACGTTGGCTAGAACACTAGGGTCTGATTTTTTTCAACACTGCAGTCCCCATGTCATGACTGTGCTAGACCAAGACGTGCATTCCAGCTTCGGTCTGGATAGGTCCTTTTCAGAACCTTGCAGGCGCACCAGAAAAATGTGACGAGCTATTCGGGTTGATATTGTCTGCGATGGTACACCTGAGCGATCGCAGCCAATCTCTCGCTGTACCCTTCCTCGAAACCAGGGGCTGAGCATGCCGGCTGGCGTGGCGCTGGTAGCCCGGTGGGCGCCCAAGAAAGAGCGAAGCACCTTCATGGCGGTCATATTCTGCGGGCGCTACCTCGGCATCGTGGTTGCTATGTTGCTCCTTGGACACCTCTCCGGAACTGGCATTGCAGGGGGCTGGCCTTTTCCTTTCTATGTCTCAGGTGCCCACCTTTTGCCTTTCCCTCTCGGGATTTAGTTATTTGTATTGGAGGTTAAACAATAGGTGCAATGTTTTTGCGAATACAGTCAAACCTCTATGTAACGAACTTCTATGTAACGAAACCCTCGATGTAACGGGGTGCATATCTTTTTCTAACCGCAAGTGTATGCACGCCATGTATTTTTTACCTCTATGTAATCGAAGTCCCGTTTGCCCGAAATTTCGATGTAACGAAGTTTCATGGACAATCCGGCACAAACTTTTGGGTCCCAAAGGAGATTTTGAAAAGCACACGTGCTGAAACGGGCCACCGATAAAGCGCAAAGGGTGGAACAGGCCGAGTCTGGCGAGTCTGGCGTACAGAACGGCCACTAGAGGACACTAGAGCCGCCGCCGTTTCATCCGTCGGCTTCATTTGCGCTGCGTAGTTCAAGCTTCGAGGCCTAACTAAAGCGTGCGCTTCTCGTTGTCCTGGGTGATGGAGTCTTCAAGGCGATGGAGCCGTCCCTGACAACGTCGACAATTTCTATACGTCGACTCTGCTGTCATTGCGACGGAGGAGGTGACCAACAAGGCGATAGCTAGCTGTGCTCGTGGCAACAGCGAGGCCTGATGAGCAAGGACACCTGCGATGTGCCCAGTAACCGTGAAGTGGTGGACGTGATTGATGTCTTGAGGCGGTTCACGAGCACACAGCAAGACGAAGACGCGATGCAGGCCATCTGGCTATGCTAACGTCAGTGTGATGCGAATAATAATGTCAAGAGTGGCCCAGGAAAAGACGACGAACTACTTTCAACCGAAATAGAAATGTCCTCGGTGAGTTTTGTGCACCCGAGAAACATTTGTGGAAACTTTCTTTAACGTTTCTCCGAATTTCTATGTAGCGAATTTCGATGTAACGAAGTAAATTCGAATTTTACCGACTTCGCTACATCGAGGTTTAACTGTAAAACTAAAATTTTTAGTGTCTTTTCTCCGGTTGTTTTCATGGTCCCGCCTGACAACCCATAGGAAATATGATTTTTTGAACGCCGATAATTCAGACTTGTTTGATATTTCCGACCTGGAAGGAGGAACCGTGACCTACCCGATAAAAATAGTGCATATTCATGACCAATGTTTCGGACAGCTTGAAGTCCAAAAAGTTAGATTTTTCGGGCAAATACGTCGCGAGCGATCGGTCAAAAACACCACAGAGAAGCCGCCATTTTAGGGTTCTATGTTGGATGCATATACCGTAAAGTTCCGAAAGAACGCCCACCCAAAATGAGGAGATAAATGGTGAAAAATATGGGGTGGGCTATCTTTGGGGATGCCACAGCAAAACTTTATAAAAAACAACGGCTACAAACCATGTGACGCGGGAACTGATACCGCAGATCACGGACACCGCAAATTCGCGTTTCACGATGCAATAAACACGCGGGAATTCGCTACGAACTCCTGTGTCACGGGAAAGCATACCGCAGTTTGCGGACGCAGCAGATTCGCGTTTAACGGTGCGAAGGACCCGCGGAAATCCGCCGAGAACTCGCATCTCACGGGAACGAATGCCGCAAATCGCGGACGCAGCAGATGCAAGTTTTATGGTGCAATAAACACGCGGGAACCCGCTACAAACTTGCCTGTCACGGGAACCGATATCGCACGCGCAGATCGCGGACAAAAAGGCAGGAATCCGCTACAAACTCGTATGTTACGGGAACAAATACCGCAGATCGCAAACGCAGCAAAATCGTATTTCACGATGCAATATAGTACACGCGGGACCAACTCGCGTGGAATGGAGATCGCACACGCAGATTGCGGACAAAAACGCGAGAATCCGCTATGAACTCGCTTCTCAGACGTGCCGGTACAGCAAATTGCGCTGTTGATGCTATGCCCGTCGGACATTGCGTGTCGTCCGATGGAAATCGGGGGTGGGCGATGTTTCGGAATTTTTATGTTACATATATTTAGCCAGAAAAACGGGATGGGCGCACCTCTGGGGGTGGGCGTTCTCCTCGGAACTTTACGGTAAATTGGCTTGGTTTGGCAACATCACTTGAGTACAGCTAAGTCCTATGAGTAGGTGACGATATGCTACAGCTTTTCTTTTCTCTAGCTGCGCATCATTATCATTGTTGTTACCATTTTAATCTCTTCATTTGCCATTCTGCAGTTGTGAACTTGCGCTCTTCATCTCGTCTCGGTGATTCATATTTTCGAACTACTCTTTGTTTGGACGTCATGACCCCATCTGTTCTTCCGCTGCCGCAAAAGTGTCACTAAGAAGCACGGAAAGTACTCGACCATAATGCTAGAAAAGAAGGCAGTGATTCTCATACTTATAGGAAGTGGCTGAACGCAAACGGAGGCGTAACCTGAAGCAAGGCACGCAGACGTAACCTGAAGCAAGGCACGCAGACGTAACGTGGAGCAAGGCACTATTTACGACTCTTTTAAGCCCTGCTTAGACGTAATAAAGGCAATTCTTTAATCTGCTGATTTTTTGGACCGTTTTATTATTCTGAGGTTTTTATCGTCCTTGCAAAGACCGAAAATCGGTCGTCAATTGTAATGGGTGTTCTGAAAACAAAGCTTTCAGTCGGAAAAGCTTATTAAAGGAAAAAATCAGCAGAACCCATCCTTTGGGAATGATTATCTACGTTAATGCGAATAGCATCAAACGGTGCGGAGTTATGCGCGTTCGTCAGGTGGCCGGCACACTCTAGATACGCCAGCCCACTCTTGAGGCGATTCTAAATTTGTTGACACTTTCACAGCCCTGCGCACGATCTCCGCAGCCCAGCACGTGCGTTTGTGTCACTTAGGAAGGCGAGCAAAGCACGCGCCATACGCACAAACACTCAAAATGGTACCGACCAGACTTTCTGGCGTCTCAGCTAGTCTCAACCAACGGTACTCTAAACGGTTGTTTATATCTTTACCATAGGACGCGCTTTACAGCGCTGTCACAGCTACCGGTGCGCGCGCGTTCCATGCACGAGGGCTCATTCCGCTCTCGTGAGGCTGAGCACGGCCGCTACATCACCCTCTCCCGAGCGCGGGAGAGGGTGAGCTAGAGGGCCGTGCTCAGCCTCGCGAGAGCGGAATAGCCCTCGTGCATGGAACGCGCGCACCGGTAGCTGTGACAGCGCTGTAAGCGCGTCCTATGGTAAGATATAAACAACCGTTTAGAGTGCGTTGAATGACTGCCTTCATAGCTCTGTGGTTAGCGCGTCTGCCTGCTGATCAAAGGGTCAACGGTTCGAATCCCAGCCGGCGCCGGTCTTTTTTATTTATTTATCGACCCGCGGCGTAAGAGGTTAGATAGCCAGATAGATAGATAGATAGATAGATAGATACATAGACGAAAAGTGCGTGAAGTATCCAAAGAATGCTATTCGCATTAAAAAGCAAGACATAGTTGGTTGCCCTTCACCAAAAAGCTAAGTGCTTGCCAAACCTGTAGACGCTCTGCAGAAAAAAAAATACATACCCCAAATTTCTTAAAAATCGGTGCATGTCGTTGCAAAATTTAATTGAAACCAGGGTCATAACCTATTTGGCAGCCAGTTTTTTTATTAAAGACCAAAAACAGTCAAAGCCTAGAAAAAAATCGTAAGGGTGCAGGCGAGCTGATGAATATTAACCACGTTGAACTAACCTGAGACTGGGGTAGAGAAGAAACGTCAAAACGTAGAAGAGACAGAAAATAGACAGGACGACATCTCAGACGTCGTCCTGTCTGTTTTCTGTCCTTCTACGCTTCGATGTTTTCCTCACGTCGTCCTGTCTATTTTCTGTCCCTTCTACATTTGGATGTTTCTTCTACCCCAGTCTCAGGTTAATTCAACATGGTTAATGAAGCCTAGTTAGAGAAGTTACATAGATTGTGCTAGATTATAACACCTTTTCATTTAAAGATTACCCACAATGCAGTGGTTCTCCCAAATTTTTTCAGTTGTGGGCACGTGCACTGCATGGCATGGTTAGCACAAGGATGGCACCAGCACTTTGTCACAGTTTGCTCATACAGGTCAGCATTGAACGTCAAACCCACACATGAATACATTCCATCATACTGATAGCTTTGATGGCAGCCTCTTGGTCGCATGACAAGAATATAAAAAATTGGCTAAGGCTGTGTAGTTGTTCTGTGCGTACGTGGAATAATATTTAATACTCAAAATTTGTGTTTTCTTTGGTGTCGCACATTCCGTCCTTTTGTGCTCTCACCGTTGCTACATTTTAGTTTTGTTGTCATATGTTTTTGTGCAGGGATCATCGGGATTTCGTGGACAATACTGTGGTATTTTCTGGCTTACGACGACCCTGCTTGTAGACCCCAAGGTGGCAGAACCTGAACTACGCAAGATACAAGACACTAACATGGTTGGACCTCTCAAAGTGGAGACGATGGTATGGCGAGAGTCGCAAAAGTCACTCACGATAAATGTAAAGCTCCACATTTTTCTTGGGGCTTAGTGTACTCCCCATGTTTTTTTAGAAGTTTTAGACTGCCATCCATTCATTACTAAATGGTGTGGGCAAAGTGAGCAGAAATCACCGAAACTGAAACTTGGGCTAAGAAGTGAAGTTAAGGCCCGCTTCACACTCTTGCAACCGAGTACGACCGAGTGAGACGAGATCTGTTAAAACTTCTTAAAATTTCTTAGGACGAGAGAACACGCTGGCACGCTGGCGCCGTCTATGCGGAGACCCTGGAACTGCATTTCACAAGAGCGGCATTTCCGAGGTCAAATGTGCGTAATACCCATAAGAAAGGCTCGATTATAACGTTTCCAAAAGCTTTTCGAGCCAAGAAAGAAAGGATAATGCGTGGGGGAAATAGTAAAATATGCCGGACCGCCAAGTTTACACTGCAACCTGATAGATGGCGCCACTGTGTCCTCACGTTGTAAGAGGTTTTAAGGGACCAAGTTCTAAGAGGTTGCAAGAGTGTGAACGGGCCTTTATTGTTATGGATGCGACATCTCTGTCGAACTTGGCGCAGGCAGGCAGGGGAGACCAACACGATATGCAGACGTTTCTGACCTCGACCACAATAGTTGCTTTTGTTTTTTTAACCTGTTTTGTGGTAAAAGGCTAGATGCCATTTGTGACATCTAGCATTTGAATTGGAAAGTTGTCAATGTTACCTCAAGTGTAGAACTAAACCTTGAACCTTGCTTAAATGTCGCCTCTATTGCAGGAATTAGGTAGTAGCTAAATCCTATCATGGGTGGCTTCAGTAGAGTGTTTTCTGACCTCGTTTCATGGCACTTCCGTCGTAAAACTCCCAAGTGCTGTCAGTATTTGTTGTTTGTCAGGAATAGGCAGACAAACTTGGAAGTGGAGTGAGCACACAGGCAACCTGGTGAAAAAGGTACTTCACGAAACTAAACCCGAGACATGGAAAGGGGAAGAAATAAAAGACATAACACACACACACACACACAGTGCTGTGTGTGTGCATGTTCTTTTCATTTCTTTCCTCCTTCCGTGTCCCAGGTTTAGTTATGTTAAAGTGTAGGGCCAGGCGTCGATTAAAACTTTTAACCCCGATTAATCGCCACCCTTTAATCGATCAATTAATCGATTAATCGGTCTCATACATGTCCATGCATAAAATATAAAAAAAGGCCCCCAAAAATGTCTCTCTTTTTATTTTGCTGAATATAAACGGGCGTAGTATACAATTTTTATTTCGAACCAGCCTCGATGTGAGTTAAAAATGGTTCAAAGACACTCACAGATTATTACTTCAGCTGCACAAGGCAAAGTGGTTCGTTGATATTCACCGCAAGAGCGACCTCTTTTTGAGTGTTCACAATAGTCTCTGCTGTGCTAAACGTGACACCTCGAACGGCGTTGAAGTGGCTTGGACTTCCTCGCAGGTTGTCTTGAGTTACAAATCTCATTCCTACAGTTTTACTTTAGGCTAGAATTTCACCTAAAGTTTGTCTGTCATACAGGTGTACTTGTCCACCTCTGCGTGGTGAAAGCGTTGAATTTTTACTTTCTTTTGTTTCGTCAAAACTTTACCGATTAACCGGTTAAAAAAAAATAATTGCAATTAAAGCATTAATTCATTGATCGGTAGGTTAATCAATGAATTCTCCAGCCTAGTTAAAGGGCAACTGCAAAGAAAAAAGTGTTTTTTTAAACAGCCTAATTGGGACAAGCATGTCACAAAACAAATCTCTCAAAAAAAATTAAATCTTTTAGCAATATTTACATTACAGGATGTAATTTAGTCGGAGTCACAACCTGTCCACATTTAAAACTCCCCGCTCTTTCGACCCGCGCCAGGAGAAGTATGCCTCCCACCGCTCTTGGAAATTCGCCTCTTGGGTAGACTTGGCTGCGGAGTTAAACGACGTACTTGCAAGCGTCTCGACTCCTGGTGCGTCTTGTGTGCGTACCACAGCCTTTTGTAACTTGTGTTCTGTGACAATAGTAATGTTGGTTATGTGCAAACTGCGCTCAAAATGGACCCTGAATTGAAGCGTGAGCTTCTTGGCCGCTGCTAGCAACTGGGTCTTTGGCCATACGAAGATACGCTGCGGAGGACGGCTGCCCTGCACACGACGACGGCGTACCGCCTGAGCCTCCCGAGCCTTCGGCACGCTCAGCAGGAAAAGCGTCAGACCGCCGAGTGTCTCAGTCTCGGACGGACGTTCAGTGCACCCGGTGCAAATCTCGAAGGCCTCCGGAGCAAAAGGACGAGAACATACCTGGACACGTTTGTCACTACGCAAACGCCCGATTGCTTCCAACCAAATAGCATTCAGCTTGTCATCTTTCGGGGTGACATGGCTGCTGGAAGACTCGCTGTCGCGATCACTAATCTGACAGCACTTTACAGAGCAACGGCGCCAAATTACAGGAACTAACATCTCCAAAAAATCAACATTTGTACGCACGAGCAAAAGAAAAAAAAAGAAAAAAGCACGCTGAGAAAGCAAGAAAACGAAAGTAACAAACCGCACTATGGAAGCCCATACCCCATGTCGCTTCCTATCACTAACACCTGCGACAGGTGCTAAACACACACTACTTCACTTCAGGAAGTCTCCACTCAAGCACCTAGGTCAGCAGGAAGCGCTGATCACTTAGGTGAAATGACTAGTCGAGGTAGGCAAGAAAGGCGGAAGCAGAGACTAGCGCGGCCATGCTTTTGTTTGTTATGTTATGAATCTAAACAAAAGTGCCTGTATTGTAAACTCTTCTGTAAAGAAAATCAGCAGAACCCATCCTTTGGGAATGATTATCTACGTTAATGCGAATAGCATCAAACGGTGCGGAGTTATGCGCGTTCGTCAGGTGGCCGGCACACTCTAGATACGCCAGCCCACTCTTGAGGCGATTCTAAATTTGTTGACACTTTCACAGCCCTGCGCACGATCTCCCGCAGCCCAGCACGTGCGTTTGTGTCACTTAGGAAGGCGAGCAAAGCACGCGCCATACGCACAAACACTCAAAATGGTACCGACCAGACTTTCTGGCGTCTCAGCTAGTCTCAACCAACGGTACTCTAAACGGTTGTTTATATCTTTACCATAGGACGCGCTTTACAGCGCTGTCACAGCTACCGGTGCGCGCGCGTTCCATGCACGAGGGCTCATTCCGCTCTCGTGAGGCTGAGCACGGCCGCTACATCACCCTCTCCCCGAGCGCGGGAGAGGGTGAGCTAGCGGCCGTGCTCAGCCTCACGAGAGCGGAATGAGCCCTCGTGCATGGAACGCGCGCGCACCGGTAGCTGTGACAGCGCTGTAAAGCGCGTCCTATGGCAAAGATATAAACAACCGTTTAGAGTGCGTTGAATGACTGCCTTCATAGCTCTGTGGTTAGCGCGTCTGCCTGCTGATCAAAGGGTCAACGGTTCGAATCCCAGCCGGCGCCGGTCTTTTTATTTATTTATCGACCCGCGGCGTAAGAGGTTAGATAGCCAGATAGATAGATACATAGATAGAGCGAAAAGTGTGTGAAGTATCCAAAGAATGCTATTCGCATTAATAATAACTCTCATTACATGGGTTATTCTTTCTAACGTAAAAATATGTGGCTCAATAGGAAATTACAGCATATCACAAAGGTCTAACAACCAAGATCTAAGCTGTCAATCTATCTCTTAGCCAACGAGAAGAGCTGCTACCGCACGTCACTCCGGGACGCATAACAGCCACTCCGTGACGTATAATACCAACTTCGTGGTGCGTAATTTAAAACGGACGAACTAGCCGCAAAATAAAATCTGTCTCGCACAATAAATATTGCTCTAAAAAAGTTTTTTTTTTTTGCAGAAAAATTGTTTTGTGACATGCTTGTCCCAATTAGGCTGTTTAAAAAAAAAACATTTTTTTCCTTGCAGTTAGTATTTTCAGTTGTACAGCATGTTCCCCCAAAATATTTACAAGGTTTTCCTCACCGCAAAAATAAACTACTATGCATTGCCGAACGCTTGTTTTCCATCCAAATGTAGCACTAGCAGTCCGAACCATATGTCAAAGTGTCAAAACTAGCCGTTAATCTTATTAAAAATTTATAAGTGATTTCCTGAAATTTTTAATGGCAAAATGGTTGCTGACAGAGCTCTCGAATACATAGAGCTGAATGGCGCCAGTTACCAAAAACGGGCCCCATTTTCCCATTGAAATTTTCAGATTAGCTATAATTCTTTTGAATGAGATAACAA
The DNA here is from genome assembly GCA_037355805.1 of Ixodes ricinus. Lineage (NCBI taxonomy): Eukaryota > Metazoa > Arthropoda > Arachnida > Ixodida > Ixodidae > Ixodes > Ixodes ricinus. Next base: position 11,239 of record JAZHYW010038962.1, on the reverse strand, counting down.
TTATCTTGGAAACTTTGGCATCTGGTTTAGACTGGTAGCGTTACATTGAGGCAGAAAATTAGCGTTCGGCGATGCATAGTTTATTTCTGCGGCGAGAAAAAGACCTGTAAATTTTTTTGGGGGGGACACCCTGTGTGGCATTGTGTATTGTGGCATGGGCTTGCCCCTCTATCCTACTTTGGGTCCAGTTTTGCCTTGGTCGCATACTGGATGAGAACAGCAGAGCTTCTCTTTTGGATGTCTGACTTCCAGCATGCTCTTGCTGCATGTGCATGCTCGAAGCTTGCGAGATCCCCAAGTGTTATTGAAGGTTGAGGGCTCACACTAGAGGCAGGACAACTCATGCGCCTCCCAGCCATGCAGTGACCATAGGCGAGTGCAGTGCAACCACCAACCTGATGTTGTGAGACTGTTTGTGGCAACATAGTCCGACAACATGAGCTGGGAGTAATGTGATTGTGTTGTTTGCAGAAGCGACCAGTTCCGTGGGGTGCAGTGCTGACGTCCGCACCAGTGTGGGCCCTAGTGGCTGCACGTTTCTCGAACATGTGGGTGTCTCTGCTCCTTTTCACCAAGCTGCCTTCTTATGCAAAATCTGTTCTGAGCCTCTCCATCAAGGAGGTGAGAGAGGTTCTCTTCTATAGTGGTGACTTCGATAGTTTCACCAGTTAGCAGTTCACAACTGTACAAAGATGGCACAAGCTCTCTCTGGCTCTGATATTTGAAGATTGAACCAATAAAGATCCAGATAGTAGCTTCGAACCTTTGTTGTCATTGCACTGACATATTTAATCAACTTCAAGCGTTTCAAGATTATTTCTTTGACTATTTTTAGCACAGAATATGTTTTATCAGCCGATCTTCACAGAGTTCTGCAATGTTTAACTGTAACGAGAAACTGACACTGTTGTTTCGGTACACAACAGTGTCGCCCATACGGAGTACAAAAATACTTAAGTCCCCTGGCAGAATTTGAACCCGCCACCTTGAGATTGTGAGCCAGGTGCTTTGCCAACAGCAATCCAGCGTCGGTGGTCAAAGCATGCAAAAGTGAATTCATTCGTGCGGTGTGTAAAGGCGCGGTTATGCGCTTCGCGACTTTTCCTGTCATACTGTGCCATCTTGCAGCGTGTGTCAGAAATAACGGTGAATCTTCGGTATGCGGTGCCGTTTCAGATACACTTTTCTTCACTGGAAGGCCTATCATGCAGTCTGTGCTTAAGTCTTTGTCAGCATGAGCAAGCTTTCTTTTTCCAACTTTTAAGGCTGTAAAGATTAAAAGTTTGAGAAGCTTGCATTTCTAGAATTTGAAGGAAGTAGGGTTTTTTTGTCTTTGCAAAGCAATGAAGGACATGTCTGACACTTCATAATAGTTCTGGGTTCATAGTGAACCACAAGACGTTCAAACCCTACACTTCTTTTCTAGTTCTAGAATGTGGGGATGATATGAGCAGTGTGCAATCAAAACAATTGACAACTATTCATTGGTTAGGCCTTTGTAGTCTAAACACCCTTTGTTCTTTTAAATACAATTGATAAAGTAACAAACATCCTAGATGTGAATTGGAAGAAGGTTCCTGTAACTTAAAGCCATTTGAAACCTGGACACATCACCCGACTACTTATCACAATGACGTGATGACGTAAACCCACAAACAAAAGAAGAACCATCTGGTTCACCAATACCAGTCATTATTTGTGGTTCCATTTAGTTAGGTAGTATCTTATTCTGCTTCTGTGCCATCGACACATGTTTTTCTTTCAATTTTTACAGAATGGAAACTTCAGTGCCATTGTGTTTACTTTCACAATCTTCTCCATGCTGGGCTCTGGCATTTGTGCGGACTTCCTTCTTCGCCAGGGACTGAGGCCAACGTTCGTCAGGAAGTTGTTTCAGCTAACAGGTCAGACAAGCTCTTGAAGACTTTTTTTTTTTAATGCAAAAGCATTATCTGTCTTAGGAGCGAAGGAGCCAAACGGCTCTTTTGCACCGCTTCGATCCCATTGGCTAGCGCGCGTCCACAGCCAACGGCACCTTTTACATCGCTGCGATCCCATTGGCTAGCCCACGCTGACCAGGCACCCATCCGCCGGACACGCAGCTCCAGTCAGCACGCCAACAGCGAAAGTCGAAAGCCTGTCTTGTCTCTTTGTCTTTAATGTCCCTCTTTCCTTATCGTAAATTAGAAACCAACACGCTCAACCATCTACAGCAAGATTGATGTACATGCTTTTGCATTCACAACTCATAAGAAGTGCTTAGGTGCACCTCGATCTTTTTTTTCTGCTAATAGTCATTTGCTTACATAAAGCACCACAAAGTATGTTTATGGTACTTACTGTTAAAGTCACTGAAATGTCGAGCTGCAGGAACTCCTAATGTTGTGAGACTGCCAATCTCCGGTATATCCATCCTTTGTAGCGGTACCAGAAACTGAGAGGTTTGGCAGTTTTCTTTTGTCTAGCCCTCAGGAAAAGCCTCTTTGGGGACTTCATCTTTGCAATTTCTATTGATAAACAGCTATAGATGACATGCTACAACTTTTCTTCCTCAATTCATCTGCAACTACCTCAATGTTTCACCTGCAACTACCTGTGAATGTTTCAAATTAACTTGGAGATGAGCCCATTGGAATGAGCTGTATCTTAATGAGTATGAACCCTTTCCAGCTTCCTCCTTCAGTGTTTTAACAAAATTGAACTACAAAAGAAGCTTTTGGAGTACTACATATGCGTGCCTTAATACCCGGTCTGTAGGGATGTCCTGGTGCTTTTGACATATGGAGGTGGCATGTTCAGGATTTTATTGTAATTTCTAAATGAATAAGTTTAATGAAGAGGGTGCTAATACTCTGTAGCTGTAATTACTATACTTGTCTCGTGCTTCCGCATAGTAGTGGGTCAGATTTTAACCGATTTCTGTCTCGATTCTATCGACATTTGTTCCCTTTGAAATTGGGACCATCTATTTTTACCACATTCCTAGTTCCAGATTGTGGTAGGGGAATTTAACACGAAACGAGTGTGTCGATAACAGAATCGCAAACAACGGAAGAAAGCATATTTGTCTCCCCCATCCTTTATGTGGTTTCTTCATTTATTTGTGACGTCAAAGAGGCCCTGACCTTTGACTTGGACGGCTGCAGCAAATGGCCGAATGTCGCTTGCTTCCTTCTGTTCTCAGCCAACCTGGGGCCTGCACTGTGCCTTTTTGGGCTCACTGTTGCTGGCACTGACCATTGGCTTGTGCTCTCCTTGTTGGTCATTGGGAAAGTGACGCTAGGAGCATTCACCGGTGGAAACGCACCCGCAGTTGTAGATTTGGCGCCAATGTACTCGGGTGAGTTGTTCCACCTCATAAATTGCACAGGCTTTGACCAAGAATGTATTTCAAGTCAGATGTTTATTATAGTTTGTCTCAGGCACAGAGCAGTTTGTGTGGTTCTTGTTCGCGTTTTGGTTTTTTTAATAATTTTTTAAAATTCGGCCTTGCTCTGAAGTGGTATTGCTTCAAGATCACTCGTAACAGAAAAGTATCTTTATTTTGCCTCCATTGGAAGAACTTTTTCTTGCAGACTGCTCCTGTTGTGCATTTGACTTTTAGTGCTTTGAATGATCTGTACTTTGTATCTCAACTGTCCATGAGATGTCTTCAATTTTGTCATAGCTTGCCAGTGGCAACGTTTTCTCATAGGAATGATTAGATGTTGTAGAGAAAATATTGTTTAGCATTTTTGTGCCTATATTTGAGAGCACTGAGCATTGATCTGCATGTTGTGGGCTCACAGCAAATATGTTTTTTTTGTTTCTTTCTTGAAAGCCACCCTGAATGGGATGATCACAACCTTTGGGCAATCAACGGGCATATTCGCTCCTCTGGTTGCTGGACTGTTGATCGATCCCACGGTAAGAAATTTTACTCTTTTTAAACTCCACATATGGCACTGTCCTGAAATTGAAATGCATTGCCATTTTTTATCGGGTGTGACAAGTAGAAACTTACTGAAAGTGGGGAGCTTTCTAAACTAGACTTTCAGTTGAATACTATTCTCATAACATTTCTTGTGTTTAGTTATTTGGTTTCATGGCATTTGAGAGCTTTGTCTAGTGCTGGGATGTGCAGTCTTTTCGGTGTTTGGGCCTGGGTCTGTAGCAGTGTGCTTTGCTACATTTTAAATCTACTTGAAAGTGGACCTTCTGGTGGAGATCTGGCGGCTGAACGTGTTAGTGCACCACAGCGCAGTGCACATAAAGTGAAATGTCGTGCTGCAGAGTGCAGAGATCCTGAAAGACAGCTTCTTCAGAGCATTTCTCTTTTTGAAACGTCAGCCACCAACCTGAAGCCGTTAGACTTTTTTTGTTAAGTTCTTTCTACCATATTTCCATACCATTTTGTTTTATACCATTACTATTACATGGGAACTTACTTCCTTGAGCCCTCTGCCATATGCCTGCACTGAACAAAAGGACCCAGATTTTTTTTGTTAGAGGCACAAGCCCATCATTTTCTATGTGAGGGGTTCTCAAACTCGTTGATCTTGAGCCAGTGCCGGCCTAGGGGTGGGTGACCTGGGTGGTCGCCCAGGGCGGCATAAAGAGGGGGCACTGCTGCGCCAGACTTCTGAATTTTTTTAGCTTTTTGATTTATGTGTATGCAGCGCCCGACACGACGCTATATGCTCAATCGTCGTTCGTTTTTGGAATGCGGTTGTCATCTGACAAGATGCTCGTGCTGGGCTACTACTCACATGTTTGCTAACAATTGTCACATCAAGTCCGCATTCCTTACTCCTACTTTGACGCTCCAAGTTTCATGCTCCGAGCGCAGCAACTAAACAGCGCATGGCGTATAGGAGCGCGACACACCGAAACTATCGAAGAGCCCCACGAGCTCCTTCCGACTGCACGGTTATGACGAACCCGGCATCTTCTGAATACGGATGGGAGAAGCTGAAATTATTTTGAAGATAAATTAATTAGGGCCCGTGTAGAGCGGCAGAGTGTAAAGTAAAAGAGACGGCGACGTTATGAAGTTTCTACGAACGTTTTAATATTCCTGAAAGGTTTGAAGACTCGCTTCGAGTACATATGTGGGAAGTTACCTTGGCTAATCTATTTATTGACCATGCACACTGTTCAGATATAAACGAAAGACAACATTCTTGTTCCCGCTTGTCGACACAGGAAACCCTCAAACTTGTCAGATATTTTGTGGTTCCGTCTTGCAGCGCGAGACGGAAGCTACGCCAATACTGGCACACCGTCGTTCTCGCCTGTCAATTTGTTTTCAGGCGACAAGCATGAACAAACCTTTTCTGCAATGCTAACTGATATGTTTCGGCTTTCCAATCAAAGTATTTTGATTCACTGGGCTAAGAATTGTAAAAAGGACAGCGGTCTCAACTTTTCTGTCGGTGTGCTGTCGGCACGCTATCGTTCAATAGATGAATTCGTTTTCAGGCGAGATGCATGAACAAACCTTTCCTGCAATGCTAACTGATGTTTCAGCTTTCCAATCTAAGTATCTTTACTCGCTGCGGCTGGGCTAAGCATTCTAAAAAAGGCCGTGGTGTGACTTTCTTTTCATCACGACAACTTTTCTGTCGCTGAGCTATCGGCACGCTCGTTCAATAGATCAATTCGTTTTCAGGAAAGACGTACGAACAAACCTTTTCCTCGACGCTAACTGGTGTTTCGACTTTCCAATCGAAGTATCTTTATTCGCTGGGCTAAGCATTATGAAAGGGGCAGCGGTTCGAATGTCTCCTCATCTCGACAACTTTTCTGTCGCTGTGCTATCGGCACGCTACCGTTTGATAGATGAATTTATTTTCAGGCGAGATGCACGAACAAACCTTTTTCAGAACTCTAATTGCTGTCTTGGCTTTCAAATCAAATCGTTTTTACCTGTTGGATTAAGCACTAATCAACTGAAAAGGGGCAGCAATCTGGCTATGCCTTTCGTCTCAGTGGTCTCAGCAACAACGCAGCCATCCTGTTTGTGGACGTGACGTCACGGAGCGCGAAGAAGTCACTCGCGCTCCAAGAAATACTTGGTGCACGAAGAGTGCGCTCGAGTGTCAGTCTCCGACGGCACTCCTGTCCGTTTAGTGAAAGCAGCGCCAAACTCTCGCACTCCGGAGCATGGACTCAACGCGCCCAATGTGATGTTGTACCTAGTAGATAGTGGCATATAAAAAGGGGGGGGGGTGCCACGAACGGCCAGAGTTTGCCCAGGTAGCTTGATGGTGTAGGGCCGGCTTTGTTTTGAGCAACCCCCACCTGTGTGGAATGGCAGCCAAGGAACCTTTTCTTGTCTCGGCGTAGATGCGACAAGGCAGCACAGAAACCTACAGACCTTGTAACCAATAGTCCACATATTAGGGAAGTTATGCATCAATAGGTGACTCAGATTTGCTAAGCTAGTTTCTAAACTGGAAAGACACTTCAGTTAGATAGTACCTAAACTGGAAAGACGCTTTACTTAGAAAGTACAAAAACTGGAAAGACACTGTACTTAGAGAGTACCTAAACTGGAAAGACACTTTACTTAGATAGTACCTAAACTGGAAAGACACTTTACTTAGATAGACTGGAAAGACACTTTACTTGGATAGTATCTAATCTGGAAGGACACTTTACTGGGGAAATTTGAGAGCTTGAGAAACCCTTGAGGGTACTCTGGGAACCCCTGGTGCTCTGGGGAACCCCTGATGCTCTGGGGAACCCTTGGTGCTCTGGGGAACTTCTGGTATTTGGGAACCCTTGGTACTCTGGGGAACCCCTGGTACTTTGGGGAACCCATGGTACTCTGGGGAACACCCGGTACTCTGGGGAACACCCGGTACTCTAGGGAACACCTGGTACTCTGGGGAACACAGTTTGAGGACCCATGCTCTATGGAGTAATGTGGTGAGTTGGGCCATTTGGTTGTCCTGTTGTCCTGTCCTTTGTGCACTGTTTCAGTGACCAATTAACTGATCTTTTCCATGGAATGCAGAAGGGCAGTCAAGAGGCACACTGGTCCCGAATCTTCTACCTGTCAGCGGCCATAAGTTTACTGGGAGGGGCCATCTTCGCCATTTTCGGATCAGCCGAAAGGCAGTGTTGGGCCGATCCGGATTACAAGTCAGTGCGGCTGAAAGACCCTGCTGAGGAAGGAGTCACTTCGGAATCTGTGCTGATAAGTGGAACAGAGCTACCAGCCTCACAGTTGCCAGTGAACAGTTAATAGTGCCCGGAGTGTTGTGTGCCAAAAGCGACACTTTGTTTTCGTGGCTTTTCAGTGGAGCTTGATGTAACAGTGCCTCGAGAACAGTCAACATTGGAAGGAGGAGTATGCTTTGTGATTCAGTTAATGTGTGTCACCTTTCATGGATTGCAACGTCATCACCTGGACATGATCCTTTGAGGACAATCTGTATCGTTCGTCGTTTCCTATTTTGTATGATGTTTGGTGGGGAATCCTTTTAAGACCTTTTTGTGGTTTGCTTTTACTGGGGTCCTGAGGCCTCCAAAATCTAAACAAGGGAACTGTGCTTCATAGAAAAACAGGGGCCAAACAATTTTTTAAATTTTGCTGCAGATCTGCAGATATGGCTCTTGTAAATATGGTGGAACATTATAATGAACTAAGGTCTTTTAACCCTTTATTTGCAAGTTTCCTGAACTGTTGATATTGTTGTGATACTTTTAGCATGTTTCACATGTAGTTCTTTTTTTTTTTTTTTACTTTGCTGGAACCCCAGCGCATGTGTTCAGTGGAAGCAAAGGTCCATTACTTTACATTGACAGCTCTAGATCTGAACTTCCAAGCTTTTAAAGGCACACATTATGTTACAAATTGCAATGCCAGGAGGTGAAGTAGAGTGCCTGTCTAGTCCTGGAGACATTTAATTGCTGGGTGAAGGGTTCATACAACTACAGTAGTGTAATGGGCCTCAGGCATTTTGCTGTGTTTTGGTTCTAAACCTGAGATGTCCAAGAGGTTTGTATTTAATTGTGTGACAAACAAAAGCAATCTTCAGCCATGTCTGCTGCTCATCAGTCTTGTTGCCCTACATTGTCCGGCAATGCAATAAACATGATTTTAACTTATTCTGATGTACTACATGCCAATTTCAGAGATGCACCTAGTGGTTTTTCAGTTCCGCTACCTTAGATGGCGCCAGCGACCTGTGGTGTATCTTACCTTAAAGGGTAACTGCAAAGATAAAAAAGTGTTTTTTTAAACAGCCTAATTGGGACAAGCATGTTGCAAAACAGAACTTTCGCAAAAAAACAATTTTTTCTAGCAATATTTACGCCATAGGACGTAATTTAGTCGGAGTCACAACTTCTCCACATTTGAAACTCCCGCTCTTTTCGACGCGCACGGAGTGGCTGTTATACGTCACTCCATGACGTATAGCAGCCACTACGTGACGTATAATACCAACTTTGTGGCACGCGATTTAAAACGGATGAAATAGCCGCAAACTAAAATCAGTCTCGCGCAATAAATATTGCTGTTAAAAATTTTGTTTTTGGCGGAATATGATTGTTTTGTGACATGCTTGTCCCAATTAGGATGTTTAAAAATACACCTTTTTTTGTTTGCAGTTACCCTTTAACAAACTACATGGGTTGATCCTCTGAGGCAGGGCCTAGGGCAGTCTGCATTTCTGGTCCCAATACCCAGGATGTGACTTCAGGTGATGTGTTAAAGTTTACATTCCTGTTATCTTATATGTCTCGCTAGTGTCCCAATGAAGTGTATCCTTCAAAAGTCTAGAGGATCAAAAGAGGTGACAGCTAGAGATGTTGAGCATCCTGAGAATTCAACTATGCTCAATTTCAAGCTACACTTGCTCGCTCCTTTGAAACCAATGCTTATTCTGGTCAAAGGCAGAAGTACTCGTATTTCAAAACCCCTGGGGAAATGCATTCATTGTGTGCCCAGCCATTCGGAAGGGAACAGTTGTCCGCTGATATCAAGTGTAAAAATGTTTTGTTCACTTCACTGTTTCCTTAGCTTTTGGGCACTGGATAAATCCATAAAAATAGTGGTTGCAACTTATTCTGATAAACTGCAGGCCAATTTTGTGTTATATATCTGAAAGAAAGTTACTCAATTAGGTACACAGTTTGTGTGCATCACATCTGTGGCCCACTTTGACATGGGCTTCTGGGCGTTTGGGACGCCTTCTACTTGCTGCAAAACTTGGGCTGCGGAAATTCGCGAGAACTTTTTGGCGTCCTGGTCCTATAATTTCTCACTGCAATAACCCTGAGAGCATGCAAGAACAGAAGATATTGGACACCATCATTTTTTTTTCAAGAGCTAATACCCGAGTCATTTGAACTGACGGACCAATATACCCCCCCCCCAAACCAAAAAAAAAATTGCACATTACAAATTTTTATGTTGCCATTGGTCATCTTGGCACCTGCGTGGCACCATAGTCCATTGCAACTCAAGAAGGTAGGGCGAGGGTAAGATGAGCCGGGGAGGAAGAAGCAGACGGAACGCTGGAGAAGAAAGGGAGCTTTCCCTCTCTTCTCCAGCGTTCCGTCTGCTTCCTTCTCCCTCTACCGTCTACCCTTGCCCTACCTTCTTGAGTTGCAACAAATTATATTGTATCCTTTATTTTTTTTTAATTTTTTTTTTAAGGATACAGTGGGGTTAAGTAAGGCATTTGATGCAGTTTCAAGGAACTGCTTGGAGTTTTTTGCAGGGGTATTTTTGAAGCTTGTGGGATCACAAGCTTCAATCATAACGTATTTTTGAACCGGCGTTTCGGACTAAACAATTTTTCATCCTTAGGTACTGTTACGTCTTGGTAAAATACAGCCACTTTTTTACTGCGAGCCAAAATTTAGAACGAGCCAGCCAAAGAAAGATTCGACAAGGTAAGAGACGGCTAGAAATTCAGCACCTCTCCAGTGCTAAGTTTTTTATAAACACAATGTAAAAAAAAACGACGGTAATTGAAGCATGGTGAGATTAAACAAAGTATGGGAGCAAGAGAGATGACAGCGTTCAACAGAATATGCGTGCAGCAGTGCATCGTCATGAAACACCCTTCCGGCCTTCCAACGGCCGCAGCTTGTTTGCCAAAGTCCACTGAAACTGCTGTCATTTGATCTAGGATGATGCTAGAAATTAAAGTCATCAGCTGTCGCACAAAGAATTGCATTAATCAAAGTACGGCTGATTTGATAATGTAAGCACCAAGTTTCACGATCATCTGTTCGTACAAGAAAATTTCCTCACGACTACAAGAAGCCATCCTCCGGAGAAGACGTGGGCCAGGAAAGCTAACCAAAGCTAGCGTCAACTGATGACATCCTGCGAAAAGACAAATATAAATTCCGTAATTGATTAGGCATCCAAATAAAATACTCATTTGATGAATGTGCCGGTTTGTCCTCTCAACACCAGGGCTCATCTGATGACTGTATTACAACGAAAAACCGAATACCTAAAGCTATTGAGGCTCTTGACAGTTATCAGTACAACCGTTCAGTGAATGCAACTTTTTCCACGGTCTGTTATGGAAAAGGCGACTTTCAGAGAACATAGGAGCACGCACTAACAGGTGCCTTCGCGCGACGCCTGGAATAAAGAAACGGCGAAATTGACCGAAGAACATTTTGGCCGTATCAGCGCTGTTAGGAGGCAAATATTTTCCCGATAAGGGGCCACAGTTTTCGCTTTCAGGCACTATATGGTGTGTGTCTTCTTGCCTTGTGAACAAGGGGCTCTACGAAGACACTTTCAAATCTGTTTTAATAGTCGGGACTAATTAGGCATCCAAGTAAAATTCCCTTTAAATATTGTCGCATTTTCATTTTTTTTAAATTAGACCTTTATTTACAGACTTCTTCCAAGGCCAGGGTGTTGCAGCGGCAACATGGTGTTAGTGGAGTTTCCGTCGCCTAGAAGGGAATAACAGTGAAATTGGCCGGAAAAGTTTTGACTTTATCAGCGCTGATAGGAGGCAAAGATTTTCCTGATAAAAGGGCCAGCAGTTTTCGCTTTCAGGCACTATCAAAACACGCTACTAAACCGGTCTAATCGGAGGAATTAATTAGGCATTCAAATCAAAATTTATTTTGATAAGTGTCGCTTTTTGTTTAATTGTTTCAATTAGACCTTTATTTGCAAGCTCCAGTTCTTCCTCCCAAAACCAGGTCTGATTTTATGAATGCATTACAACGAAAAGTTCAATACCCGGACCTTTTGAGGCTCTTATTA
>JAZHYW010038961.1:0-13205 GCA_037355805.1 Ixodes ricinus | reverse complement strand
CCCCCCCCCCTCCCCCAAATAAAAACAAACAAACAGCTATTTCAAAATATAATTACGCAGTGCCGAACGCTTGTTCGGAAATGTAGCGCTATCAGCCCGACGAACCAGATGCCAAAGTTTTGGAAGTAACCGTTATATTGTTCAAACGTTGTGTGACTTTCGGTAATTTTCGATTTACAGCTGACACACAAGACGCCCATTGAGGCTCACTAACTTCCGGCTGTATAAACATACACGCAAGATTATTATTATTATTATTATTATTCAATGGGAGAATGGCGGCCGACGCAGCTCTCGAATGCTAAATGGCGCCAGTTACCGAAATCAGACAATGAAAAGTTCTGTAACTTTAACATCTTGTTGCAAACCACTAGCGCTACATTTGCGAGAAAACTTGGCGTTCGGTGCCTCGTAGTTTATTTTTGCGGCGTGAGAAAACATGGTTCTCTTCTCTTCCAAACATATTTCCACATATACGGTTCTCTTCTCTTCCACATATATTTTAAAACTTGTTCGACATGTTCGACTTCCACAGACGGTTCTCTTCTCTTCCATATATATTTTAAAAACATGTTCGACTAAATGAATAAAATCTGGTCGAACGAAATTTCGAGCCAAGATTGTTTTGTGTCTGCGTCGCTTAGCTGCTAGCTGTCTTGTTTTCTTTGCTTTTCACAGGTTCCATATCCGAGTGACCAGTGCTTGCCGTCTCCTTAGGACCACCTCTAGTGAAGTACCGTATACCTTGTCTTTTCTTTTTTTACTTGATGTCAATAAATGTTTTTGTTTCTCTCTCAGTGTACAAAACCGGCTGCAGGACAACAGATTTTATTAATTTTGTTACGAGAGAAAGACAAACTCTACAAACCATAAAAGTCGAGTGTTCGAGAGATGTCACGCAAGTCAACTTCTAGCTCCTAACTGGGAGTTGTATTGCCATGCTAATTCTACGTGATATCGAGGCATATTTCGCCTTGTACGTTTCTCCTTAGCCATTCTGTTGATCTGTGAGCCGCCCGAAAATAACCGTTTTATGGACCAACCGAAGAAATACTGGATATTGCCAGCCCCTGGCATCACCGCGGGGAGATCAAAGGCAAACTTGCTCCTTCAGCACCGATCAAACGAATTCGAACCAGTGGATGCGCACCCTCCGTTCTTCTGCGCCAAAGAACATCGTCCCCGTGTAATTCATTCCACAAAGAGGTAAGAGTTCACCCAGGCGCGCTTGTCGGCCATATGTTTATCTTTTGCCATGTGATCAGGTGGTGCCTCTGAACCCGCTACCCGATGCCGGCAGCAGGAGAGAAAACAAAAAAATCTAATGAATAAAGTGCACGACAATGGCGGCGAAGAATTGGACAAGGGCAAGAATGAACTGACGCTTTTTCAGGCGTTCCGTAGCGAAGGGAAAATATAGTGCCAAAAATTTAACATGCCGTCGCCAACTTGTTCGCGAAGCGGGTTTCTTACGCGAAGACACACTTAAGAAGAAGCACTGAGAAGCTCGAAAGAAAGTATGCCCCCTTCCCCCAAACGGGCCTTGATATTGATGTTGCAATAAAAATAGAAACGAGTAAAAAGCAATGAGCATGAAATTATATTTGATCTTCATGTTTCGTCCGATTCGGAAGTGCCCTTTCTTAGCTTTCTTGATTAGGTTCGAAGGTACACCCCCAAAGAGGCTTTGTGAAAGCGAGGATTGTGGCCTCTTATCGGGGAAATCTTTGCTCCGTATGAGCAGTGATAAAAAGGCCGAAACATCTTCGTTATGTTTCATTGCATTCCTCTTCTATAGTCGCCGGAAACTCCACTCACGTGATATGTTCCAGTGGTCCCCGGGTCGGATGCATGCAGATGGCATTAGACAGTGACGACCAACGTGCCACTTATTGAATAAAGCAAACAAATCATGGCAAAGTGTTAGGCAATTGAGTTACATAGGTGAAACGCACTATCACAAACGTTTAGAGATACTCGGAGTTTCCAGACGCCGGATGCCTACGTTCACGGCGCTCTTCATCAGATAGTTTAAGGCCTACCATGCTGTACACTTGATAGTTGTTCCACGGCCGCAGTGCTCCGTTGTATCGAGCGGCCGTGGTTGTTCACAGAATAAAGCGATACTACGACTAATCGTGGCCGGATAAACCTGGCGATCTTCCAGAGCCGTCCATACTCTCGAGCTCCTCTCCCTCTAACCGCACAGGTGGTCAAGCTCCTCCTCGCCCTTCCCCTCTGGTCAGCACTGACCTTCGCCGTTAACCAACCAGCCTTGAGCACCTCACTCCTCCTCTCCCAACCGTCAACCAATCAGTGTCGAGCCTCGCGGCCACGCTTTTATCTGGGCTTCACGAAACTTACGAGACTTACAAGAAAAAGATACCTTTGTACGAAAGACGAAATTACGAGACGATTACAAATGAGCTGAACACCCATTTTCATCTTTCTTAAGCGTCCTTCTATTCCCGATCTGTCCACGACGATTGGTCGATATTCAAAGACAAAGTAGCGTAACTTGTAAATAATTCCAATCCAAGACTTCGCATTCGTGCCAGCCGCAATAAGCCGTTACTCACGAACGCTCTCAAGAGATTACAAAATAAGAAGAAGCGTATTTTTAGTGCTGCCAAGTTAAATGGAAACCTTTGTGCATGAGATAAATACTACACAGCTGAAAATAACTACCTTACCGCAATCCAAAACGCCTAACTCTTTTTTCTTTCATGACATGCCAAGTATGCTACTTGGCAAGTGTGCTCTTCGCACCGTATCACAGTAAGCGAAGACTTCTCGCTGGCTACGCTCAATGCCACAAAAAGGTTAACAAAATTTGGTAAGACAAACGGAGGAACTTTCAAGCTGAGATACAATAAGCTTCACATCAACAAGTGTAGCTTTAACACTGCGACCGATGAGGTCTACGAGTTAGGTCCGTCTCGTTTGCCTGTCGTATACCTCACGCGCAGCCAACTATCTCTCAGACACAGCGAACAACCGTTCAGGGTTCATCCCTGACAGGATCGCCAGCATAGAATTTCTCGAAGGGTATAACATGCCTGTTACAATTTAGCGACATTTCCTTCTTGTTTACCAAACTTAGAAATGCACTAAATAAACATGACGAATTGTGTTCCATTGTTGATGCTCTGATGCTGATATTATTGTACTAACCGAAACATGGCTTTCCGCGAACGTATGGAACTGTGAACTCTTCGATGGTTCAAAAAGATTTAGTGCGTACAAGAATGACAGACAGGACAGATGCGGCGGTGGGGTCTTGATTGCGGTTGCTAACCCTATTGAATATTTTTATTTAAACACAACATCTAAATTAGAAACCATGTGGGTTTGCCTTCATGCAAGCCTCAATCATAGGAATATGTTACAGGCCACCGTCAGATTCATTATCATTTGTTGAAACTTCGCACAATGAAATAAACAACATACTGCTGCGCTTTCCCAGTGCGCCGTTTTTTCTTCTGGGCGGTTTTAACGTTCTCGCTATATCATGGTCAAGTGACACTCATTGCACAAATGTGAACTCTGCAGAAAGTAATGCATTTGTTAACTTATGCTTAGATTTTAACTTTTCGCAATTAGTTCTTCGTCCCACCAGAGTGACACCACCGACAGCAAGTGTTTTATACCTCATTTTGACAAATCACCCTGAACATACAAGTTCCATATCATATCTGCCAGCGATCAGTGATCATGCATCTGTACTGCATTTTCTTTTAAAGGCGTCCGTGTCGAGGCCCACTTTTCAACCAAAACAAATACGAGATTATAGTGAAGCGAATTTTTATCAGATTAACAAAGACCATTGCAAATATGTTTGATCAATATTTGACAGAATTTTCGGGGCGTTCTACAGGAGGGAACTGGAACTTGATTAAGTATACGTTTATTTTTCTAACTAACAAATACATACCGTTAATAAATATACTTGAAAACACCCAGTCACCATGATTCACAAAAAAAAAAACACCTAAAACAACTGCCCCCCCCCCCCCAAAAAAAAAAAGAACACTTGTATTGTGTTGCAAAGCTTTCCACTTGTGAGCGTCGCTGGACCGCGTACCAGAGTTCAGCAGACGTAAATTTAACTATTATACACACAGTCTCCCAACGGTGTTGATAAAAAAAGTTCCTAAAAATTTTGGAAAATCGTACACAGAAAAGACAGTGTTCCAGTGTCACTTAGGACATCAAATGGTGATGACGCGTGCCCAGCGGCGAATGTGCCGATGTGTTAAAAATTATCTTAACTCAAGCGTTTTCAAATGTTAGCAATATTGATAGCCCTTTATTGGAATGGGCCGGTCACTTACCAATGAATTCTATTTCCGTCGATCCTGCTGGTATAACAAAGATTATTCGTGGATTGAAGTTGTCTTCTTCATCAGGTGTGGATGGAGTGAACTCCCAGTTTCTTAAAAATACTAAAATGTACTCTTAACTAATTCTCCCTAATTTTTTTGAACAGTCACCCCGCGAAGGTGTTTTACCCTCTGATTGGACAGTAGGAAAGTGGTTCCTATTGCAAAAGGTGGCGATAAACATTTCCCCAACAACTACCTCCCCATCTCATTAACCAGCACCTCATGCAAACTTCTCGAGCACATATACCTAATTCCCACCTCGTGAGCATCTGAGAGATGAATAATTTCTTCAACACAGCACAACACGGATCTCGTAAATCAGTTGTTCTCAAATGGGGGTCCGCGGACCCTTCGATGTCCGCGAAGCCCTGCCTCATCAGTCAAGCCCGGCAATAAAAGTTGTCTTTTTCAGATTCAGAAGAATCGTTCCAAATTTTGGGGTGAGTTTTCTCGTGTGTATGTCACTGAGAAATGTCATATTTTACACTAGCGCATAGCAATTAAATTTATTTATTAAATCAATATTATAATTAACCTATACCTTTCTTTTTCCCTCACCACGAACGGGGTCCTCCATCATATCCGCCCATCCACAAGAGGTCCGCGAGACATTAATGCGTGAGAACCACTGTGGTAAATCATTGTCACGTGAAACTCGGCTTCTAACCTTCAGTCATGATATTCATTCTATCGTTGACCGAGGCTCCAAGGTAGACTGCATTCTCCTAGACTTCGCCAAAGCATTCGATGAGGTGCGTCACAAGCTATTGCCACTAACGCTGGGTAAACTCAACATCGGCCATAACGCTCTTGCATGGATCAGGCACGTAGCCAAAAAGGGGAGGGGGGCGCCCCCCCACCCCGAAATCTTCCATTTTGCTGGGGCCTCCTCTCCCCCCTCATACAGCATTTTGTCATGAGCGGCCCCCCCTCCCCCCGAATCAAAATTTTGACTACGTTGCCTGGCATGGATCCAATATTTTCTGACCAACCGTTCGCAATTTGTTATAGTAAATAATAGCATGTCTGCACTTGAGTCCGTTAATTGTGGCGTTCCTCATGAGTCAGTCTTAAGGCCGGTGTTCGAGGAGAATTACATAAAGGAGGAGGACCGGACGTGTCGTCCGGTCCTCGTCATTTATGTAATTCTTTTCTAACACCGTAACTTCACCAGCACGCTCCATTTCCACGAGTCTTAGGCCCCTAACTATTTTTAATTTATATTAACGACTTGCTTATCAATGTGTCTTCGTCTGTCTGTCTCTTTGTCGATGATTGTGTAATTCACCGTGAAAATCAAGATATTTCTGATTCGTTTGCACTTCGATGCGACATTAACAGATCTGTCTCTCGTTGGTGTGTCGTGGCTAATGAAAATAAACACTAATAAACGTAAACACATGATAGTGTCCGGGTAACCTAACTCTTCGGAACAAGTATCATCTTACAAGTATCTCGGTGTTCACTTAACTTCTAACCTTTCATGGAAACCCCACATTCAGCGTATCACTTCTCGTGCTAACTGCATGTTGGGCTACATAAAATGTAACTTCTCACTGGCACCAATTTCACTTAAATTGATTTTGTATAAAACAATTAATCAGACCAAAGCTGGAATATGTAGCCTCTATCTGGGATCCCGGTCACGATACCCTCGTCATGGCACTGGGGGGTCCATGTCACATGAGCGAATGACGTTTTAGCGAACAGCGACATTTGAGCGAATCGACGTTTTAGCGAATAACGGGCGCGCGCATTAACCCACCCGCCGCGCTGCGCTTACGCCGCTTCGCGGCGACAGTCTGCGGCGGCTCATCACAAAAATGTGAATCCACTTGGCCCACCCGAAAACGCCGCTTCGCGGCGTCCGACTATTCGCTAAAATGTCATTCGGTGAAACGTGGGCGTTCGCTAAAACGTCATTCGATCAAGTGAGTGCCTCCCGCACTAGGGTCTATTCAAAATCGCTCAGCTCGTTTCATCCTGTCGAACAATCATCGCACTTCTATTGTCACATCGATGAAAAGTAGTTCATCTTTAACATCTCCCTTTCTCTCTCTCTCTCTACGCCGTGTAAATTTCACGGTCATGTTTATTTCACAAAATGTATTTTCATAATCCCATCTTACACGATCAAATTGCAACTCTCCCTGTTTTCATTTCGTCCCGTGTTGATCATTGGTGCTGTTGGTGCTGTACGAACTCGCTTGTTTCAAACCCCACCAAAACTAAGGTTATTGTTTCTTTTTCCCGTAAGGCAAATGTTGTTGTTCATCCTTACACATTAGACGGCTCTGAAATTTTAAGATCTTCTGTTGTGCGTGACCTTGGCATTTTGTTCGATTCACGTCTGAACTTTAACTATCATGTTTCAAAGGTTAATAATGATTCTTTGCGAATCCTGGGGATAATTGCTCGCATTACCCGTGACTTCCGGAATTACAACTGTATACTGAACCTTTTTCGGGCTTTGGTTCTATCACGGTTGGACTTTTGTTCTACGGTATGGAATTCTTTGGGTGTTAGTCAGGCGCTCAGGTTGGAGTGCATACAGAGACGACTTGTGAGAATTGTCTACGATCGCCACATTGGACGGAGTGTTTTTTATGATTATGTGCTTCTTTTGGGCACTCTTGGTCTTGTGCCTCTTTCAACTAGGCGACTAGTTCGCGACATGGTGTTTTTATATAAGTTGTTCAATTCTGTTTTTGATTCCCCAATGTTATTGAGTAGAATCTCAATTCATGTCCCCCAGCGACAAAATAGGTCTACTCCTTTTTTTACCCCTCTTATCTAGAGTCCAGTCCCCCGCTGACACGGATGATGCTCACGTACAACAAGTATTTTAACCCTCACGTGGACTTTTTTATACCTTTTAAAAAGTTCAAGAATAGTATTGTAGTTATGATTGACGTGTAGTTTGTTTAGTTCAGTGCTGTTTTATAATGTGAAGTGTAACCCTAAAAAGGCCCCTAAAGCTGTTTGGGAAACACAATAAAACTCTGATTGATTGATTGATCAGCATAAAGTTGGAGTCCCAAGGCCACTAGCATTTCACTCATCATTTCTTCTTCGCACAGCACAAGAATAGAAAAAACCTTCCCGGTTTAATTGCTACCATCACTATCCCTAATTTATTTCGAAATGCTATCACTGTTTTATCCAATGGTTCACGACATGTTTGAATGTTTGTTTGTTATATTATTACTATCGCTCATTTGTTACAGTTTTTCCTCCGATCTTTTTGTAGCTCTCCCCCTTTATAATGTATTCATTATAATCTATATAATGTAAATAAATAAACCCGAAGGAGACGAGAACCATCGCGCTCACTAATGAAATGGTCGAAGTCGTCAACGATCAATGACTCCCATTACGTTCGTTGCAGATGGTGTTTCTTGTGTGATTTAAAACATCAAACTGTCATCATCAGCCGGCGTGGATGAGATCAACTCAAAACGTTTAAAAAAATCATCAAGCAAATTGCTGCAGAATATCTGTGCTTAATTTTCTTTCAGTCACTTACCACAAGCAGCATCCACAAGCAGCATCGACGCGCGCCCCCGATGGCCTTCATTTGCGACGTCACGAGAAGAGCACTACGGCCTTAGTTTCTAGGAGGCGTTGGAACTAAAGCCCCTTCATGTTACAAAAGTAGCGCAATTTGCGTCGATGCAAGAGGCACGTGCAACGTGCAGTCCTTGGGAAGATCATGGCGGCACAGCGCAGCACTGAACTAGATTTCAGACGCCATGTTCTTCCCAGAAGTGGCGCGTGGCACGTGTCTTGAGCATTTCCAGCAATGAATGGTGCCACTTTTCCCAGAATACAGGGGCTTCAGTTGGAACGGGCAGCTCTCTCCCCTCGGCTGACGTCAGGACCAGCAACGTCACAATTTCGTCACATGCCGCGCGCGTTTCGACACCACGTGGGCGCCCCCGTAGGTGGAGGAAGTTTCCGCGTCCTCCAGTTAAAATATGACGCACTCATATTTAGTTACTCTCTCCGTGCCCGCTGGGTTGCCCGAACCACGAGACGTGGAAACCTCAAAAAGGTAGACGCTTACCCCTTTAACCTGTAACTGACTATAATAAGAGCCTCAAAAGGTCCGGGTATTGAACTTTTCGCTTGTAATGCATTCATAAAATCAGACCTGGTTTTGGGAGGAAGAACTGGAGCTTGCAAATAAAGGTCTAATTGAAACAATTAAACAAAAAGCGACACTTATCAAAATAAATTTTGATTTGAATGCCTAATTAATTCCTCCGATTAGACCGGTTTAGTAGCGTGTTTTGATAGTGCCTGAAAGCGAAAACTGTGGCCCTTTTATCAGGAAAATCTTTGCCTCCTATCAGCGCTGATAAAGTCAAAACTTTTCCGGCCAATTTCACTGTTATTCCCTTCTAGGCGACGGAAACTCCACTAACACCATGTTGCCGCTGCAACACCCTGGCCTTGGAAGAAGCTGTAAATAAAGGTCTAATTATAAAAAAAATGAAAATGCGACAATATTTAAAGGGAATTTTACTTGGATGCTTAATTAGTCCCGACTATTAAAACAGATTTGAAAGTGTCTTCGTAGAGCCCCTTGTTCACAAGGCAAGAAGACACACCATATAGTGCCTGAAAGCGAAAACTGTGGCCCCTTATCGGGAAAATATTTGCCTCCTAACAGCGCTGATACGGCCAAAATGTTCTTCGGTCAATTTCGCCGTTTCTTTATTCCAGGCGTCGCGCGAAGGCACCTGTTAGTGCGTGCTCCTATGTTCTCTGAAAGTCGCCTTTTCCATAACAGACCGTGGAAAAAGTTGCATTCACTGAACGGTTGTACTGATAACTGTCAAGAGCCTCAATAGCTTTAGGTATTCGGTTTTTCGTTGTAATACAGTCATCAGATGAGCCCTGGTGTTGAGAGGGCAAACCGGCACATTCATCAAATGAGTATTTTATTTGGATGCCTAATCAATTACGGAATTTATATTTGTCTTTTCGCAGGATGTCATCAGTTGACGCTAGCTTTGGTTAGCTTTCCTGGCCCACGTCTTCTCCGGAGGATGGCTTCTTGTAGTCGTGAGGAAATTTTCTTGTACGAACAGATGATCGTGAAACTTGGTGCTTACATTATCAAATCAGCCGTACTTTGATTAATGCAATTCTTTGTGCGACAGCTGATGACTTTAATTTCTAGCATCATCCTAGATCAAATGACAGCAGTTTCAGTGGACTTTGGCAAACAAGCTGCGGCCGTTGGAAGGCCGGAAGGGTGTTTCATGACGATGCACTGCTGCACGCATATTCTGTTGAGCGCTGTCATCTCTCTTGCTCCCATACTTTGTTTAATCTCACCATGCTTCAATTACCGTCGTTTTTTTTTACATTGTGTTTATAAAAAACTTAGCACTGGAGAGGTGCTGAATTTCTAGCCGTCTCTTACCTTGTCGAATCTTTCTTTGGCTGGCTCGTTCTAAATTTTGGCTCGCAGTAAAAAAGTGGCTGTATTTTACCAAGACGTAACAGTACCTAAGGATGAAAAATTGTTTAGTCCGAAACGCCGGTTCAAAAATACGTTGGATTGAAGCTTGTGATCCCACAAGCTTCAAAAATACCCCTGCAAAACTCCAAGCAGTTCCTTGAAACTGCATCAAATGCCTTACTTAACCCCACTGTATCCTTAAAAAAAAAATTAAAAAAAAATAAAGGATACAATATAATTTGTTGCAACTCAAGAAGGTAGGGCAAGGGTAGACGGTAGAGGGAGAAGGAAGCAGAGCGGAACGCTGGAGAAGGAGGGAAAGCTCCCTTTCTTCTCCAGCGTTCCGTCTGCTTCTTCCTCCCCGGCTCATCTTACCCTCGCCCTACCTTCTTGAGTTGCAATGGACTATGGTGCCACGCAGGTGCCAAGATGACCAATGGCAACATCAAAATTTGTAATGTGCAATTTTTTTTTTGGTTTGGGGGGGGGGTATATTGGTCCGTCAGTTCAAATGACTCGGGTATTAGCTCTTGAAAAAAAAATGATGGTGTCCAATATCTTCTGTTCTTGCATGCTCTCAGGGTTATTGCAGTGAGAAATTATAGGACCAGGACGCCAAAAAAGTTCTCGCGAATTTCCGCAGCCCAAGTTTTGCAGCAAGTAGAAGGCGTCCCAAACGCCCAGAAGCCCATGTCAAAGTGGGCCACAGATGTGATGCACACAAACTGTGTACCTAATTGAGTAACTTTCTTTCAGATATATAACACAAAATTGGCCTGCAGTTTATCAGAATAAGTTGCAACCACTATTTTTATGGATTTATCCAGTGCCCAAAAGCTAAGGAAACAGCGAAGTGAACAAAACATTTTTACACTTGATATCAGCGGACAACTGTTCCCTTCCGAATGGCTGGGCACACAATGAATGCATTTCCCCGGGGGTTTTGAAATACGAGTACTTCTGCCTTTGACCAGAATAAGCATTGGTTTCAAAGGAGCGAGCAAGTGTAGCTTGAAATTGAGCATAGTTGAATTCTCAGGATGCTCAACATCTCTAGCTGTCACCTCTTTTGATCCTCTAGACTTTTGAAGGATACACTTCATTGGGACACTAGCGAGACATATAAAGATAACAGGAATGTAAACTTTAACACATCACCTGAAGTCACATCCTGGGTATTGGGACCAGAAATGCAGACTGCCCTAGGCCCTGCCTCAGAGGATCAACCCATGTAGTTTGTTAAAGGGTAACTGCAAAGAAAAAAGGTGTATTTTTAAACATCCTAATTGGGACAAGCATGTCACAAAACAATTATTCCGCCAAAAACAAAATTTTTAACAGCAATATTTATTGCGCGAGACTGATTTTAGTTTGCGGCTATTTCATCCGTTTTAAATCGCGCGCCACAAAGTTGGTATTATACGTCACGTAGTGGCTGCTATACGTCACGGAGTGACGTATAACAGCCACTCCGCGCGCGTCGAAAGAGCGGGAGTTTCAAATGTGGAGAAGTTGTGACTCCGACTAAATTACGTCCTATGGCGTAAATATTGCTAGAAAAAAATTGTTTTTTTGCGGAAGATCTGTTTTGCAACATGCTTGTCCCAATTAGGCTGTTTAAAAAAACACTTTTTTTTCTTTGCAGTTACCCTTTAAGGTAAGATACACCACAGAGTCGCTGGCGCCATCTAAGGTAGCGGAACTGAAAAACCACTAGGTGCATCTCTGAAATTGGCATTGTAGTACATCAGAATAAGTTAAAATCATGTTTATTGCATTGCCGGACAATGTAGGGCAACAAGACTGATGAGCAGCAGACATGGCTGAAGATTGCTTTTGTTTGTCACACAATTAAATACAAACCTCTTGGACATCTCAGGTTTAGAACCAAAACACAGCAAAATGCCTGAGGCCCATTACACTACTGTAGTTGTATGAACCCTTCACCCAGCAATTAAATGTCTCCAGGACTAGACAGGCACTCTACTTCACCTCCTGGCATTGCAATTTGTAACATAATGTGTGCCTTTAAAAGCTTGGAAGTTCAGATCTAGAGCTGTCAATGTAAAGTAATGGACCTTTGCTTCCACTGAACACATGCGCTGGGGTTCCAGCAAAGTAAAAAAAAAAAAAAAGAACTACATGTGAAACATGCTAAAAGTATCACAACAATATCAACAGTTCAGGAAACTTGCAAATAAAGGGTTAAAAGACCTTAGTTCATTATAATGTTCCACCATATTTACAAGAGCCATATCTGCAGATCTGCAGCAAAATTTAAAAAATTGTTTGGCCCCTGTTTTTCTATGAAGCACAGTTCCCTTGTTTAGATTTTGGAGGCCTCAGGACCCCAGTAAAAGCAAACCACAAAACAGGTCTTAAAAGGATTCCCCACCAAACATCATACAAAATAGGAAACGACGAACGATACAGATTGTCCTCAAAGGATCATGTCCAGGTGATGACGTTGCAATCCATGAAAGGCGACACACATTAACTAAATCACAAAGCATACTCCTCCTTCCAATGTTGACTGTTCTCGAGGCACTGTTACATCAAGCTCCACTGAAAAGCCACGAAAACAAAGTGTCGCTTTTGGCACACAACACTCCGGGCACTATTAACTGTTCACTGGCAACTGTGAGGCTGGTAGCTCTGTTCCACTTATCAGCACAGATTCCGAAGTGACTCCTTCCTCAGCAGGGTCTTTCAGCCGCACTGACTTGTAATCCGGATCGGCCCAACACTGCCTTTCGGCTGATCCGAAAATGGCGAAGATGGCCCCTCCCAGTAAACTTATGGCCGCTGACAGGTAGAAGATTCGGGACCAGTGTGCCTCTTGACTGCCCTTCTGCATTCCATGGAAAAGATCAGTTAATTGGTCACTGAAACAGTGCACAAAGGACAGGACAACAGGACAACCAAATGGCCCAACTCACCACATTACTCCATAGAGCATGGGTCCTCAAACTGTGTTCCCCAGAGTACCAGGTGTTCCCTAGAGTACCGGGTGTTCCCCAGAGTACCGGGTGTTCCCAGAGTACCATGGGTTCCCCAAAGTACCAGGGTTCCCCAGAGTACCAAGGGTTCCCAAATACCAGAAGTTCCCAGAGCACCAAGGGTTCCCCAGAGCACCAGGGGTTCCCCAGGCACCAGGGGTTCCCAGAGTACCCTCAAGGTTTCTCAAGCTCTCAAATTTCCCCAGTAAAGTGTCCTTCCAGATTAGATACTATCCAAGTAAAGTGTCTTTCCAGTCTATCTAAGTAAAGTGTCTTTCCAGTTTAGGTACTATCTAAGTAAAGTGTCTTTCCAGTTTAGGTACTCTCTAAGTACAGTGTCTTTCCAGT
>JAZHYW010038960.1:0-17913 GCA_037355805.1 Ixodes ricinus | reverse complement strand
TACAGCAAGATTGATGTACATGCTTTTGCATTCACAACTCATAAGAAGTGCTTAGGTGCACCTCGATCTTTTTTTTCTGCTAATAGTCATTTGCTTACATAAAGCACCACAAAGTATGTTTATGGTACTTACTGTTAAAGTCACTGAAATGTCGAGCTGCAGGAACTCCTAATGTTGTGAGACTGCCAATCTCCGGTATATCCATCCTTTGTAGCGGTACCAGAAACTGAGAGGTTTGGCAGTTTTCTTTTGTCTAGCCCTCAGGAAAAGCCTCTTTGGGGACTTCATCTTTGCAATTTCTATTGATAAACAGCTATAGATGACATGCTACAACTTTTCTTCCTCAATTCATCTGCAACTACCTCAATGTTTCACCTGCAACTACCTGTGAATGTTTCAAATTAACTTGGAGATGAGCCCATTGGAATGAGCTGTATCTTAATGAGTATGAACCCTTTCCAGCTTCCTCCTTCAGTGTTTTAACAAAATTGAACTACAAAAGAAGCTTTTGGAGTACTACATATGCGTGCCTTAATACCCGGTCTGTAGGGATGTCCTGGTGCTTTTGACATATGGAGGTGGCATGTTCAGGATTTTATTGTAATTTCTAAATGAATAAGTTTAATGAAGAGGGTGCTAATACTCTGTAGCTGTAATTACTATACTTGTCTCGTGCTTCCGCATAGTAGTGGGTCAGATTTTAACCGATTTCTGTCTCGATTCTATCGACATTTGTTCCCTTTGAAATTGGGACCATCTATTTTTACCACATTCCTAGTTCCAGATTGTGGTAGGGGAATTTAACACGAAACGAGTGTGTCGATAACAGAATCGCAAACAACGGAAGAAAGCATATTTGTCTCCCCCATCCTTTATGTGGTTTCTTCATTTATTTGTGACGTCAAAGAGGCCCTGACCTTTGACTTGGACGGCTGCAGCAAATGGCCGAATGTCGCTTGCTTCCTTCTGTTCTCAGCCAACCTGGGGCCTGCACTGTGCCTTTTTGGGCTCACTGTTGCTGGCACTGACCATTGGCTTGTGCTCTCCTTGTTGGTCATTGGGAAAGTGACGCTAGGAGCATTCACCGGTGGAAACGCACCCGCAGTTGTAGATTTGGCGCCAATGTACTCGGGTGAGTTGTTCCACCTCATAAATTGCACAGGCTTTGACCAAGAATGTATTTCAAGTCAGATGTTTATTATAGTTTGTCTCAGGCACTGAGCAGTTTGTGTGGTTCTTGTTCGCGTTTTGGTTTTTTTAATAATTTTTTAAAATTCGGCCTTGCTCTGAAGTGGTATTGCTTCAAGATCACTCGTAACAGAAAAGTATCTTTATTTTGCCTCCATTGGAAGAACTTTTTCTTGCAGACTGCTCCTGTTGTGCATTTGACTTTTAGTGCTTTGAATGATCTGTACTTTGTATCTCAACTGTCCATGAGATGTCTTCAATTTTGTCATAGCTTGCCAGTGGCAACGTTTTCTCATAGGAATGATTAGATGTTGTAGAGAAAATATTGTTTAGCATTTTTGTGCCTATATTTGAGAGCACTGAGCATTGATCTGCATGTTGTGGGCTCACAGCAAATATGTTTTTTTTGTTTCTTTCTTGAAAGCCACCCTGAATGGGATGATCACAACCTTTGGGCAATCAACGGGCATATTCGCTCCTCTGGTTGCTGGACTGTTGATCGATCCCACGGTAAGAAATTTTACTCTTTTTAAACTCCACATATGGCACTGTCCTGAAATTGAAATGCATTGCCATTTTTTATCGGGTGTGACAAGTAGAAACTTACTGAAAGTGGGGAGCTTTCTAAACTAGACTTTCAGTTGAATACTATTCTCATAACATTTCTTGTGTTTAGTTATTTGGTTTCATGGCATTTGAGAGCTTTGTCTAGTGCTGGGATGTGCAGTCTTTTCGGTGTTTGGGCCTGGGTCTGTAGCAGTGTGCTTTGCTACATTTTAAATCTACTTGAAAGTGGACCTTCTGGTGGAGATCTGGCGGCTGAACGTGTTAGTGCACCACAGCGCAGTGCACATAAAGTGAAATGTCGTGCTGCAGAGTGCAGAGATCCTGAAAGACAGCTTCTTCAGAGCATTTCTCTTTTTGAAACGTCAGCCACCAACCTGAAGCCGTTAGACTTTTTTTGTTAAGTTCTTTCTACCATATTTCCATACCATTTTGTTTTATACCATTACTATTACATGGGAACTTACTTCCTTGAGCCCTCTGCCATATGCCTGCACTGAACAAAAGGACCCAGATTTTTTTTGTTAGAGGCACAAGCCCATCATTTTCTATGTGAGGGGTTCTCAAACTCGTTGATCTTGAGCCAGTGCCGGCCTAGGGGTGGGTGACCTGGGTGGTCGCCCAGGGCGGCATAAAAAGGGGGCACTGCTGCGCCAGACTTCTGAATTTTTTTAGCTTTTTGATTTATGTGTATGCAGCGCCCGACACGACGCTATATGCTCAATCGTCGTTCGTTTTTGGAATGCGGTTGTCATCTGACAAGATGCTCGTGCTGGGCTACTACTCACATGTTTGCTAACAATTGTCACATCAAGTCCGCATTCCTTTACTCCTACTTTGACGCTCCAAGTTTCATGCTCCGAGCGCAGCAACTAAACAGCGCATGGCGTATAGGAGCGCGACACACCGAAACTATCGAAGAGCCCCACGAGCTCCTTCCGACTGCACGGTTATGACGAACCCGGCATCTTCTGAATACGGATGGGAGAAGCTGAAATTATTTTGAAGATAAATTAATTAGGGCCCGTGTAGAGCAGCAGAGTGTAAAGTAAAAGAAACGGCGACGTTATGAAGTTTCTACGAACATTTTAATATTCCTGAAAGGTTTGAAGACTCGCTTCGAGTACATATGTGGGAAATTACCTTGGCTAATCTATTTATTGACCATGCACACTGTTCAGATATAAACGAAAGACAACATTCTTGTTCCCGCTTGTCGACACAGGAAACCCTCAAACTTGTCAGATATTTTGTGGTTCCGTCTTGCAGCGCGAGACGGAAGCTACGCCAATACTGGCACACCGTCGTTCTCGCCTGTCAATTTGTTTTCAGGCGACAAGCATGAACAAACCTTTTCTGCAATGCTAACTGATATGTTTCGGCTTTCCAATCAAAGTATTTTGATTCACTGGGCTAAGAATTGTAAAAAGGACAGCGGTCTCAACTTTTCTGTCGGTGTGCTGTCGGCACGCTATCGTTCAATAGATGAATTCGTTTTCAGGCGAGATGCATGAACAAACCTTTCCTGCAATGCTAACTGATGTTTCAGCTTTCCAATCTAAGTATCTTTACTCGCTGCGGCTGGGCTAAGCATTCTAAAAAAGGCCGCGGTGTGACTTTCTTTTCATCACGACAACTTTTCTGTCGCTGAGCTATCGGCACGCTCGTTCAATAGATCAATTCGTTTTCAGGAAAGACGTACGAACAAACCTTTTCCTCGACGCTAACTGCTGTTTCGACTTTCCAATCGAAGTATCTTTATTCGCTGGGCTAAGCATTATGAAAGGGGCAGCGGTTTGAATGTCTCCTCATCTCGACAACTTTTCTGTCGCTGTGCTATCGGCACGCTACCGTTTGATAGATGAATTTATTTTCAGGCGAGATGCACGAACAAACCTTTTTCAGAACTCTAATTGCTGTCTTGGCTTTCAAATCAAATCGTTTTTACCTGTTGGATTAAGCACTAATCAACTGAAAAGGGGCAGCAATCTGGCTATGCCTTTCGTCTCAGTGGTCTCAGCAACAACGCAGCCATCTTGTTTGTGGACGTGACGTCACGGAGCGCGAAGAAGTCACTCGCGCTCCAAGAAATACTTGGTGCACGAAGAGTGCGCTCGAGTGTCAGTCTCCGACGGCACTCCTGTCCGTTTAGTGAAAGCAGCGCCAAACTCTCGCACTCCAGAGCATGGACTCAACGCGCCCAATGTGATGTTGTACCTAGTAGATAGTGGCATATAAAAAGGGGGGGGGGGTGCCACAAACGGCCAGAGTTTGCCCAGGTAGCTTGATGGTGTAGGGCCGGCTTTGTTTTGAGCAACCCCCACCTGTGTGGAATGGCAGCCAAGGAACCTTTTCTTGTCTCGGCGTAGATGCGACAAGGCAGCACAGAAACCTACAGACCTTGTAACCAATAGTCCACATATTAGGGAAGTTATGCATCAATAGGTGACTCAGATTTGCTAAGCTAGTTTCTAAACTGGAAAGACACTTCACTTAGATAGTACCTAAACTGGAAAGACGCTTTACTTAGAAAGTACCAAAACTGGAAAGACACTGTACTTAGAGAGTACCTAAACTGGAAAGACACTTTACTTAGATAGTACCTAAACTGGAAAGACACTTTACTTAGATAGTACCTGAACTGGAAAGACACTTTACTTGGATAGTATCTAATCTGGAAGGACACTTTACTGGGGAAATTTGAGAGCTTGAGAAACCCTTGAGGGTACTCTGGGAACCCCTGGTGCTCTGGGGAACCCCTGGTGCTCTGGGGAACCCTTGGTGCTCTGGGGAACTTCTGGTATTTGGGAACCCTTGGTACTCTGGGGAACCCTGGTACTTTGGGGAACCCATGGTACTCTGGGAACACCCGGTACTCTGGGGAACACCCGGTACTCTAGGGAACACCTGGTACTCTGGGGAACACAGTTTGAGGACCCATGCTCTATGGAGTAATGTGGTGAGTTGGGCCATTTGGTTGTCCTGTTGTCCTGTCCTTTGTGCACTGTTTCAGTGACCAATTAACTGATCTTTTCCATGGAATGCAGAAGGGCAGTCAAGAGGCACACTGGTCCCGAATCTTCTACCTGTCAGCGGCCATAAGTTTACTGGGAGGGGCCATCTTCGCCATTTTCGGATCAGCCGAAAGGCAGTGTTGGGCCGATCCGGATTACAAGTCAGTGCGGCTGAAAGACCCTGCTGAGGAAGGAGTCACTTCGGAATCTGTGCTGATAAGTGGAACAGAGCTACCAGCCTCACAGTTGCCAGTGAACAGTTAATAGTGCCCGGAGTGTTGTGTGCCAAAAGCGACACTTTGTTTTCGTGGCTTTTCAGTGGAGCTTGATGTAACAGTGCCTCGAGAACAGTCAACATTGGAAGGAGGAGTATGCTTTGTGATTTAGTTAATGTGTGTCGCCTTTCATGGATTGCGACGTCATCACCTGGACATGATCCTTTGAGGACAATCTGTATCGTTCGTCGTTTCCTATTTTGTATGATGTTTGGTGGGGAATCCTTTTAAGACCTTTTTGTGGTTTGCTTTTACTGGGGTCCTGAGGCCTCCAAAATCTAAACAAGGGAACTGTGCTTCATAGAAAACAGGGGCCAAACAATTTTTTAAATTTTGCTGCAGATCTGCAGATATGGCTCTTGTAAATATGGTGGAACATTATAATGAACTAAGGTCTTTTAACCCTTTATTTGCAAGTTTCCTGAACTGTTGATATTGTTGTGATACTTTTAGCATGTTTCACATGTAGTTCTTTTTTTTTTTTTTTACTTTGCTGGAACCCCAGCGCATGTGTTCAGTGGAAGCAAAGGTCCATTACTTTACATTGACAGCTCTAGATCTGAACTTCCAAGCTTTTAAAGGCACACATTATGTTACAAATTGCAATGCCAGGAGGTGAAGTAGAGTGCCTGTCTAGTCCTGGAGACATTTAATTGCTGGGTGAAGGGTTCATACAACTACAGTAGTGTAATGGGCCTCAGGCATTTTGCTGTGTTTTGGTTCTAAACCTGAGATGTCCAAGAGGTTTGTATTTAATTGTGTGACAAACAAAAGCAATCTTCAGCCATGTCTGCTGCTCATCAGTCTTGTTGCCCTACATTGTCCGGCAATGCAATAAACATGATTTTAACTTATTCTGATGTACTACATGCCAATTTCAGAGATGCACCTAGTGGTTTTTCAGTTCCGCTACCTTAGATGGCGCCAGCGACCTATGTGGTGTATCTTACCTTAAAGGGTAACTGCAAAGAAAAAAAAGTGTTTTTTTAAACAGCCTAATTGGGACAAGCATGTTGCAAAACAGATCTTTCGCAAAAAAACAATTTTTTTCTAGCAATATTTACGCCATAGGACGTAATTTAGTCGGAGTCACAACTTCTCCACATTTGAAACTCCCGCTCTTTCGACGCGCACGGAGTGGCTGTTATACGTCACTCCATGACGTATAGCAGCCACTACGTGACGTATAATACCAACTTTGTGGCACGCGATTTAAAACGGATGAAATAGCCGCAAACTAAAATCAGTCTCGCGCAATAAATATTGCTGTTAAAAATTTTGTTTTTGGCGGAATATGATTGTTTTGTGACATGCTTGTCCCAATTAGGATGTTTAAAAATACACCTTTTTTTGTTTGCAGTTACCCTTTAACAAACTACATGGGTTGATCCTCTGAGGCAGGGCCTAGGGCAGTCTGCATTTCTGGTCCCAATACCCAGGATGTGACTTCAGGTGATGTGTTAAAGTTTACATTCCTGTTATCTTATATGTCTCGCTAGTGTCCCAATGAAGTGTATCCTTCAAAAGTCTAGAGGATCAAAAGAGGTGACAGCTAGAGATGTTGAGCATCCTGAGAATTCAACTATGCTCAATTTCAAGCTACACTTGCTCGCTCCTTTGAAACCAATGCTTATTCTGGTCAAAGGCAGAAGTACTCGTATTTCAAAACCCCTGGGGAAATGCATTCATTGTGTGCCCAGCCATTCGGAAGGGAACAGTTGTCCGCTGATATCAAGTGTAAAAATGTTTTGTTCACTTCACTGTTTCCTTAGCTTTTGGGCACTGGATAAATCCATAAAAATAGTGGTTGCAACTTATTCTGATAAACTGCAGGCCAATTTTGTGTTATATATCTGAAAGAAAGTTACTCAATTAGGTACACAGTTTGTGTGCATCACATCTGTGGCCCACTTTGACATGGGCTTCTGGGCGTTTGGGACGCCTTCTACTTGCTGCAAAACTTGGGCTGCGGAAATTCGCGAGAACTTTTTGGCGTCCTGGTCCTATAATTTCTCACTGCAATAACCCTGAGAGCATGCAAGAACAGAAGATATTGGACACCATCATTTTTTTTCAAGAGCTAATACCCGAGTCATTTGAACTGACGGACCAATATACCCCCCCCCCAAACCAAAAAAAAAATTGCACATTACAAATTTTTATGTTGCCATTGGTCATCTTGGCACCTGCGTGGCACCATAGTCCATTGCAACTCAAGAAGGTAGGGCGAGGGTAAGATGAGCCGGGGAGGAAGAAGCAGACGGAACGCTGGAGAAGAAAGGGAGCTTTCCCCTCTCTTCTCCAGCGTTCCGTCTGCTTCCTTCTCCCTCTACCGTCTACCCTTGCCCTACCTTCTTGAGTTGCAACAAATTATATTGTATCCTTTATTTTTTTTTAATTTTTTTTTTAAGGATACAGTGGGGTTAAGTAAGGCATTTGATGCAGTTTCAAGGAACTGCTTGGAGTTTTTTGCAGGGGTATTTTTGAAGCTTGTGGGATCACAAGCTTCAATCATAACGTATTTTTGAACCGGCGTTTCGGACTAAACAATTTTTCATCCTTAGGTACTGTTACGTCTTGGTAAAATACAGCCACTTTTTTACTGCGAGCCAAAATTTAGAACGAGCCAGCCAAAGAAAGATTCGACAAGGTAAGAGACGGCTAGAAATTCAGCACCTCTCCAGTGCTAAGTTTTTTATAAACACAATGTAAAAAAAAACGACGGTAATTGAAGCATGGTGAGATTAAACAAAGTATGGGAGCAAGAGAGATGACAGCGTTCAACAGAATATGCGTGCAGCAGTGCATCGTCATGAAACACCCTTCCGGCCTTCCAACGGCCGCAGCTTGTTTGCCAAAGTCCACTGAAACTGCTGTCATTTGATCTAGGATGATGCTAGAAATTAAAGTCATCAGCTGTCGCACAAAGAATTGCATTAATCAAAGTACGGCTGATTTGATAATGTAAGCACCAAGTTTCACGATCATCTGTTCGTACAAGAAAATTTCCTCACGACTACAAGAAGCCATCCTCCGGAGAAGACGTGGGCCAGGAAAGCTAACCAAAGCTAGCGTCAACTGATGACATCCTGCGAAAAGACAAATATAAATTCCGTAATTGATTAGGCATCCAAATAAAATACTCATTTGATGAATGTGCCGGTTTGCCCTCTCAACACCAGGGCTCATCTGATGACTGTATTACAACGAAAAACCGAATACCTAAAGCTATTGAGGCTCTTGACAGTTATCAGTACAACCGTTCAGTGAATGCAACTTTTTCCACGGTCTGTTATGGAAAAGGCGACTTTCAGAGAACATAGGAGCACGCACTAACAGGTGCCTTCGCGCGACGCCTGGAATAAAGAAACGGCGAAATTGACCGAAGAACATTTTGGCCGTATCAGCGCTGTTAGGAGGCAAATATTTTCCCGATAAGGGGCCACAGTTTTCGCTTTCAGGCACTATATGGTGTGTGTCTTCTTGCCTTGTGAACAAGGGGCTCTACGAAGACACTTTCAAATCTGTTTTAATAGTCGGGACTAATTAAGCATCCAAGTAAAATTCCCTTTAAATATTGTCGCATTTTCATTTTTTTTAAATTAGACCTTTATTTACAGCTTCTTCCAAGGCCAGGGTGTTGCAGCGGCAACATGGTGTTAGTGGAGTTTCCGTCGCCTAGAAGGGAATAACAGTGAAATTGGCCGGAAAAGTTTTGACTTTATCAGCGCTGATAGGAGGCAAAGATTTTCCTGATAAAAGGGCCACAGTTTTCGCTTTCAGGCACTATCAAAACACGCTACTAAACCGGTCTAATCGGAGGGATTAATTAGGCATTCAAATCAAAATTTATTTTGATAAGTGTCGCTTTTTGTTTAATTGTTTCAATTAGACCTTTATTTACAAGCTCCAGTTCTTCCTCCCAAAACCAGGTCTGATTTTATGAATGTATTACAACGAAAAGTTCAATACCCGGACCTTTTGAGGCTCTTATTATAGTCAGTTACAGGTTAAAGGGGTAAGCGTCTACCTTTTTGCGGTTTCCACGTCTCGTGGTTCGGGCAACCCAGCGGGCACGGAGAGTAACTAAATATCAGTGCGCCATATTTTAACTGGACGACGCGGAAACCTCCTCCTCCTACGGGGGCGCCCCGTGGTGTCGAACGCGCGCGGCATGTGACGAAATTGTGACGTTGTTGGTCCTGACGTAAGCCGAGGGGAGAGAGCTGCCCCGTTCCAACTGAAGCCCCTGTATTCTGGGAAAAGTGGCGCCATTCATTGTTGTGGAAACTCTCAAGACACGTGCCACGCGCCACTTCTGGGAAGAACATGGCGTCTGAAATCTAGTTCAGTGCTGCGCTGTGCCGCCATGATCTTCCCAAGGACTGCACGTTGCACCTGCCTCGTCCATCGACGCAAATTGCGCTACTTTTGTAACATGAAGGGGCTTTAGTTCCAACACCTTCTAGAAACTAAGGCCGTAGCGCTCTTCTCGTGACGTCGCAAATGAAGGCCATCGGGGGCGCGCTTTTAGTCGCATACGCGTGTCTTATTAGCTAAAAGGAAAGCTGCACATAGCAACGGGGCTAGAAAACATTTTATTACACGGGCGAAACATTACACCGCTAAATAATTGGTACGAAATGGCACAAGGTATGCGTATAAGACGTCTATAAAAAAATTAAAAAATGTGATTGTTTTAAGTCGAAAACATTGAGTCACGCAATTATTGTTGTAGGGATGCATATTTTATACAGAAATACTTCGACAAAATGGCGATACACGCAGTGATTGGACACAGCAAAACAGATCATAGTTAAAAATCAGGTAGACGTAGTCAACGCGGACACGACTAGACAAGTGTCACTTACGATCATGTAAGCGATGTTATCGCGTGCAGTGACTGAATTCTTGCATTATACGCCGGCCACATGGCAAAATGAATGTAATTTCGATCGAATGGGGTCGACAAATCAGCTTGTGACGCTCGTATAATCACTCAAACCCGCGAGCTGATTAAATCCCATATCGTTTAATGCAAATATATTAACTATATTAACGTGTGGCAGGGGTACTAAACTTACTATTTACAGTCAACTAATTTACTTCTCCCTATGGGCTCGAGCTGCCTAAGAACAAAATATAACCTATTTTGTATACAATAATACTATTACCTTAATGCAGTTAAGATTCTAGTATAAGCGCCGTAAAGGCAATAAAATAACATTAGTATAAATGAACACATAAGCACAAACAACGCACTTTCAATAATCACACAAACTTGTTATTGTTAACTTGTTACACAAACTAGCGATTCGTCTCTGTCCCCTTCCTCGTCCTTGTTTATTCGGCGCTTTCATTATTGTCATTCACCTTCCAGTGAAAACTAGAATATTACCAGGCATATTACAAATGTCGACGCAACCGCACACAGATAACGACGAAAAACAAAATTTCATTCTATCACGATTAAAAAAAAGAAAAAAAGAAAACGACTGAAAGACATACATGAGTTGTTACATTTTCCACGAATGTTGATGGGCAGGTGATATTTCCCGTGAGAAAGGCCGTTCCAGTTTAGAGGTGCTCGAGGGAAAAATAAAGCAGAAAAGGTAGTAGTGCGGGTGCTTGGGCGGGCAACTTGGATGGAATATGACCGGTGCGCTGCGATAGGCGTGCTGGGGTGAAATACAGGGTGGTTGACAAGGCGGTGAATGAAAGAAAAAAAAAATTATTGACCAAACAGAGGTTAATGCCCCTGAACAAGAAAGGTAGTGACATCTCCCCCTCCTCTGACGCACACACCTTTTATCTTTATGTTTTGCTTTTTTACACCCGCGCCCGCGCGTCGACGGTAGCGCCACCTGGATCGGCCCAAGATAGCAGGCGGCATTCTTCAAAGGATGTCGCTACTTTTCTGTATAAAGGGGCTTTAGCGGCGACGACTGGAAAGAGGCGGGAGCCCTTATTCGGCTTTTAACGATGATATGCTGATATTGTATGAATATGAAGAATGAATGAACCGAGTAGCGCGATTTTTGACAGCTTCGAGTGCGTTGATTAGATATATTTGGTGTTGGATCCAGATTGCAGACGCATATTCTAGCTTTGATCGGATAAGCGATTTGCCGGCGAGTAATTTTACGTGCTGCGGGGCGATTTGTTAGCTGATGAGATGGTGCTAGTAATATGCTTGCGCCAGGATAAATCGCTCTACAGGATGAGACCGAGGTATTTACATGATTCTACTAATGCCGCGGAGGTATGAGGCGATATGGCATAAGGGAATAGAAATACGGTTGCATTTACTGATGTGCGTCATGAGCCAATGGTTTCACCCTTCCTGAACATTGTTGAGGCCATCTTGTAGGGCTTGTTAGTCTGAACGTTGGTGACAGAGCTGTTAAATTATGCACTCGTCGGCAAACACCCAGATGTGAGAGGAGACATGAAGCGGTAAGTCATTGATGTATATGTGGAACAGAAGGGGACCAACAACCGATCCTGGGGGGACGCCTGATGATACTGGAAGGTGATCTGATAAGTGGTTATTAACAAGGACTGTCTGTGGGCGATTATTCAAGAATTCTTTGATCCAGTTTAAGATAGTGGAACTTGGATTCAGTTGTGAAAGGAAGCAAACGCTGATGAATTGTCGAAGGCTTTCGCAAAATCCAGAAAAATGACGTCAGTTTGTAGGTTACGGTCGAGGTTAATATGCAGATTATGGAAGAAGATGGTCAGTTGAGTTTCGCAAGAGAAGCCCTTGCGGAATCCATGTTGTGAAGGATGAAAAAGATAGATCGAGTCTAGAAAACTGGAATGACCTTTCCCATCTCCCGGTCCTCTGGGATGCTGCTTGTGGAAAGTGACTGAGAGAAAATTAAACACAGATATTCGGCAGCAATTTGCTTGATGATTTTTTTTAAGTTTTGAGTTGATCTCATCTTCGCCGGCTGATGATGACAGTTTGATGTTTTAAATTACACAAGAAACACCATCTGCAACGAACGTAGTGGGAGGCATTGGTATCGGTATGTTACGCGCGAGTTGTCGGCTTATTCAGCATCGTTGACGACTTCGACCATTTCGTTAGTGAGTGCAATGGTTTTCGTCTCCTTCGGGTTCAATACCTGCCAGAATTTCCTGGTGTGGTTTATTTATTTATTGAATACATACCCGGGCCTCGGGGCCCGAATGCATTATAGAGGGGGAGAGGTACAAAAAGATGGAAGGAAAAACTGTAATAAATTAGCGATAGTAATAATATAACAAACAAACAATCAAACATGTCGTGAACCATTGGATAAAACTGTTAGTGATAGCATTTCGAAATAAATTAGGGATAGTGATGGTACCAATTAAACCGGGAAGGTTTTTTTGTTCTTGTGCTGTGCGAAGAAGAAATGATGAGTGAAATGCTAGTGGCCTTGGGACGCCAACTTTATGCTGTTGATCAACACGGGACGAAATGAAAACAGGGGAGAGTTATAATTTGATCGTGTAAGATGGGATTATGAAAATACATTTTGTGAAATAAACATGACCGTGAAATTTTACGGCGAAGAGAAAGAGAGAGAAAGAGAAAGATGTTAAAGATAAACTACTTTTCATCGATGTGACACTAGCAGTGCGATGATTGTTCGGCAGGATGAAACGAGCTGAGCGATTTTGAATAGACCCTATTGGCGGCGTGTGCGAACTACAGAGGGCGCTCCTCTAGCTATCATCATCATCGTTTGTTACGTCACGGGTAGGACAGACTGGGACAGACCGCGCATATCTTGGATTCCTCGGCTCGTCAGCTCACTTCCTGCGCTGTTTGGGTAACACGCGGCAAAGCCGGTTTCACACGTTGTGTTTATTTGGCGAAGTGATATTTGTAGTAGGACATTTTACCAAAGTTTGAAACCGAACGTGGCACGCGTAGTCGTGCCAACAAACATTTTGAGCGCTGAGGTGTCGAAGCGCTCGGAAGGTGGTGTGCTGTTCTCTACCCCAGTACAAAAAGCTTGATGATGACAATAGAATATCCTGCACTTTATCCTACTACAACATCTACCACGGCGAGTAGGGTGTATGTTTGATTATGATTCGGACAAAATAAAACTAAGAAAGAATGTCTCATCAAATTGAAAATAGTAAAGCGAAACTCGAGAACCACTTGCGTGTGTAGTAAACACTTCAGTGAAAGCGACTCCGTGTATGCTGTTGGTTCCAATGTGTTCTGTGAATGCTGGTTTCTTATTAGTTCCGAATTGATTCCTTTTTTTTAATTTTGTAAACCAGTAAACGACCTTTTCCTTAAAATAACCGGCAGGAAGAAGCAGTGGCTGGCTTCCGTAGTCGTTTCAACTAAATCCTTGCTTATTCACCCGGTCGATGCGAAACGTGCGAGACCCCTCGCGATCTAAGCCTTCAATCTAGTAAGTCGGTGACACTTCAGCGTCCCAAAAAATGAAGAATGCACCTGCTATGAATTACTACCGTGTGTTTGTTTAATATTTGCGGACCCAAATGCGCATAATGCGTGATGCGCTTCTCAGCGAGCAGTTTTAAATTTGTAAGCAATTCTTAATAAACTATAGAATATAACAAAATCAATCACCTGAATTTGCCGGGCCATGGCCGACAATTTAGCAATTTATAAAAATTTCTGCTTTTCTTTCGAGCAAACGTCGCGATGTGACCAGCTTCTTTGCCGCGTATTCGATTCGGGAGGAGTTAAGCCTCAGTTGCTGGCGAGCATTTGCTCGGCAGCAACTGTCAAGTCACACTTGGATGGAAGCGTCGGTATCGGCCAGCTCAACTAGAACAAGTGTGCAGAGCTTTGCAACACAACTGTGTGCGCGTGCATAGCTAAGAACAGCACGTCATTTACTCGGGTGAATGCAAAACCGTTTTCTACAGCAGCCTCCAAGATCCGAAAAAAAGAAAACAAGCCTTCAGAGAGGCTGTGAATAGCCCTGATGCACGCCGCGCAAGCTGTTATGTGAAGCTCGAGGCTTGTTTTTGAACATTTTTAAGATTTTTCCAATTTCTAATTGCCAATTATATTTTCTTATATAAAAAGCAACTTCGAGGCGCTGTTATTTTCTTTAGAAAGATCACTCACAAAAACGTTATACACGTGTTTTTTTTGTTTTTAAAGAAATAAACAGTTTTAATTGGCATAGATGCAAACTATAACATATCCACTTCGTGCTTTGAAATAGCACGTCGTCTGCTCGCATCCTACCAGCCGCGTCACAGGAGGGCGCCCGCGAGGTGGCGCCACCAAAACATCTCGTCGCCAATAGTGCGGGAGGCACTCACTTGATCGAATGACGTTTTAGCGAACGCCCACGTTTCACCGAATGACACTTTAGCGAATAGTCGGACGCCGCGAAGCGGCGTTTTCGGGCGGGCCAAGTGGGTTCACATTTTTGTAATGAGCCGCCGCAGACTTCGCCGCGAAGCGGCGTAAGCGCAGCGCGGCGGGTGGGTTAACGCGCGCCCCCGTTATTCGCTAAAACGTCGATTCGCTCAAATGTCGCTGTTCGCTAAAACGTCATTCGCTCATGTGACATGGACCCCCCAGTGCCATGACGAGGGTATCGTGACCGGGATCCCAGATAGAGGCTACATATTCCAGCTTTGGTCTGATTAATGTTTTATTCAAAATCAATTTAAGTGAAATTGGTGCCAGTGAGAAGTTACATTTTATGTAGCCCAACATGCAGTTAGCACGAGAAGTGATACGCTGAATGTGGGGTTTCCATGAAAGGTTAGAAGTTAAGTGAACACCGAGATACTTGTAAGATGATACTTGTTCCGAAGAGTTAGGTTACCCGGACACTATCATGTGTTTACATTTATTAGTGTTTATTTTCATTAGCCACGACACACCAACGAGAGACAGATCTGTTAATGTCGGATCGAAGTGCAAACGAATCAGAAATATCTTGATTTTCACGGTAAATTACACAATCATCGACAAAGAGACAGACAGACGAAGACACATTGATAGGCAAGTCGTTAATATAAATTAAAAATAGTAAGGGGCCTAAGACTCGTGGAAATGGAGCGTGCTAGTGAAGTTACGGTGTTAGAAAAGAATTACATAAATGACGAGGACCGGACGACACGTCCGGTCCTCCTCCTTTATCTAATTCTCCTCGAACACCGGCCTAAGACTGACTCATGAGGAACGCCACAATTAACGGACTCAAGTGCAGACATGCTATTATTTACTATAACAAATTGCGAACGGTTGGTCAGAAAATATTGGATCCATGCCAGGCACGTAGTCAAAATTTTGATTCGGGGGGAGGGGGGCCGCTCGTGACAAAATGCTGTATGAGGGGGAGAGGAGGCCCCAGCAAAATGGAAGATTTCGGGGGGGGGGGGCGCCCCCTCTTTTGGCTACGTGCCTGATCCATGCAAGAGCGTTATGGCCGATGTTGAGTTTACCCAGCGTTAGTGGCAATAGCTCGTGACGCACCTCATCGAAGGCTTTGGCGAAGTCTAGGAGAATGCAGTCTACCTGGGAGCCTCGGTCAACGATAGAATGAATATCATGACTGAAGGTTAGAAGCTGAGTTTCACGTGACAATGATTTACCACAGTGGTTCTCAAGCATTGATGTTTCGCGGACCTCTTGTGGATCGGCGGATATGATGGAGGACCCCGTTCGTGGGTGAGGGAAAAGAAAGGTATAGGTTAATTATAATATTGATTTAATAAATAAATATATTGCTATGCGCTAGTGTAAAATTGACATTTCTCAGTGACATACACACGAGAAAACTCACCTCAAAAATTGGAACGTTTCTTCTGAATCTGAAAAATACAACTTTTATTGCCGGACTTGACTGATGAGGCAGGGCTTGCGGACATCAAAGGGTCCGCGGACCCTCATTTGAGAACAACTGATTTACGAGATCCGTGTTGTGCTGTGTTGAAGAAATTATTCATCTCTCAGAAGCTCACGAGGTGGGAATAGGTAATGTGCTCGAGAAGTTTGCATGAGATACTAGTTAATGAGATGGGGAGGTAGTTGGTGGGAAAATGCTTATCGCCACCTTTTGCAATAGGAACCACTTCCCTACTGTCCAATCAGAGGGTAAAACACCTTCTCGGGGTGACTGTTCAAAAAATTTAGTGAGAATTAGTGAAGAGTACATTTTAGTATTTTTAAGAAACTGGGAGTTCACTTCATCCACACCCGATGAAGAAGACAACTTCAATCCATGAATAATCTTAGTTATACCAGCAGGATCGACGGAAACAGAATTCATTGGTAAGTGACCGGCACATTCCAATAAAGGGCTATCAATATTGCTAACATTTGAAAACGCTTGAGTTAAGATAATTTTTAACACATCGGCACATTCGCCGCTGGGCACGCGTCATCACCATTTGATGACCTAGTGACACAGGAACACTGTCTTTTCTGCGTACGATTTTCCAAAATTTTTAGGAACTTTTTTATCAACACCTTTGGGAGACTGTGTGTATAATAGTTAAATTTACGTCTGCTAAACTCTGGTACGCGGTCCAGCGACGCTCACAAGTGGAAAGCTTTGCAACACAATACAAGTGCTTTTTTTTTTTTTTTGGTTGGGGGGGGGGCAGTTGTTTTTAGGTGTCTTTTTTTTGTGAATCATGGTGACTGGGTGTTTTCAAGTATATTTATTAACGGTATGTATTTGTTAGTTAGAAAAATAAACGTATACTTAATCAAGTTCCAGTTCCCTCCTGTAGAAGCCCCGAAAATTCTGTCAAATATTGATCAAACATATTTGCTATGGTCTTTGTTAATCT
This sequence comes from Ixodes ricinus, assembly GCA_037355805.1. Classification (NCBI taxonomy): domain Eukaryota; kingdom Metazoa; phylum Arthropoda; class Arachnida; order Ixodida; family Ixodidae; genus Ixodes; species Ixodes ricinus. The sequence continues at coordinate 1,067 of JAZHYW010038960.1, read as the reverse complement.
GATCAAAAATTCGCTTTACTATAACCTCCGTATTTGTTTTGGTGGAAAAGTGGACCTCGAAACGGACGCCTTTAAAAGGAAAGGCAATATATAGATGCATGATCACTGATCGCTGGCAGATATGATATGGAACTTGTATGTTCAGGGTGATTTGTCAAAATGAGGTCATAAAACACTTGCTGTCTATCGTGTCACTCTGGTGGGACGAAGAACTAATTGCGAAAACTTAAAATCTAAACCTAAGTTAACAAATGCATTACTTGCTGCAGATTTCACATTTGTGCAATGACTGTCACTTAACCATGATATAGCGGGAAAGTTACAACTCTCCCAAAGAAAGATTGGCGCACTGGGAAAGGCACAGCACTATGTCGTTTATTTCATCGTGCAAAGTTTCAACAAATGATAATGAATCTGACGGTGGCCTGTAACATACTCCGTGATTGTAGTTAGCATGAGGGCAAACCCACATGGTTTCTAATTCAGATGAAGTATTTAAACAAAGTGTTCCAATAGGGTTAGTAACCGCAATCAGGACCCCACCGCCGCATCTGTCCTGTCTGTCATTACCTGCACACACTAAATCTTTTTCTGTTAGTACAATATTATCAGCATCAGTAGTATTTATAATGGAACACAATTCGTCACGTTTATTTAGTGCATTTCTAATGTTGGTAAACAAGAAGGAAATGTCGCTAAACTGTGACAGGTATGTTATAGGCCCGTAGCTCTCAAGTTTTGAGCAGCGCTCCAGGTGAGCGAAATAGAATATTTGACTCGCGTTTCGAACATGCGTCATTACGCTTCCTCACTCAGCAGTTTTTTCTACTACGTACGATGCGTAAATGCCAGCGTAGCAGAGTCTACAAAGAGCGAGCTGCGAGCTTTCAGTCCCCGCCAAGCACGCGCGCTCCTGCATTTCAGAGCATCGTTCAGGTGGACGCGCTTTTGCGAGTACCTTCGGCTTGGCTATGCCGACGTAAAGTGAAACATACTCGTACGTGCTCACGGAAGCTATGAACGAAAGCAAAGATGAAAGGAATGTTTATAGGACGGGGGGAGGAGAA
>JAZHYW010038958.1:0-15886 GCA_037355805.1 Ixodes ricinus | reverse complement strand
TTAGGACCGAGTTCGTGTAATCTCTTACGAGCAAACACTCTGACACCCTGGAGCAGTGTATGCGTTAAACCTGGGACTGCATTTCACTTGTTTTGCGGTATTTGCCGGTTTAGATGTGCGTACCATCTATAAGACATGGTGGTTTATAAGTTACAACTAGGGCTCCGTGTTTTCGGAGTTTATTTTTCGTGAAATTCGGAGGGTGTTTTTCGGAGTTTATTTTTTAGCGAAAATTCGGTGTTTATCGGAGTTTATTTTTCGTAAATCCCCAATTCTCCGAAATTCGGAGATTAATTTCTCAGTGTTTCCTATTAAAAAATAAATAATAACCGGATGCAAACGTATGCCAGATAAAAAATAAAACGCGCTTGTATCAATTAAGATTTCTTCAGTTGAATTTGGCGTTGGTGTCATTGGCAATACTAATTTGTCCCACGACAAAAGTCGCACACAAGTGTGGCTTCGATAAACGTCGATACCTTAAAATCAATAAACTGCCGGAGGTAGCCGCAAGGAAGCTCGTAGTCATCCCATCAATCTATCCCGCGGCCGCGCGAGGTGGAGTGGTTAAGGATGTAATAGAGAAGTTTCAACTGCCCCTCTTCCCTATTTTATACAATCTCTATGGTCCATAGCTTTCACTGTTACCCCCAGAAGCACCCCTCTCCTTTCTCTAAATCCCAAATCCCCTGGCCCAAACTGGAAACCAAAAGAGTGGCTTTTGTCGTGACACGAATGGTAAGACCCCCTTTTGACAACGGTCCGATGCTTGAACGATAATTATGGTGTCATTTTCCCAGGACCATTATTCCTGCGCTGCTCAAATTGTAAAAAAATAAAAAATAATAATAATAATATTATTTTTTTGTGTCTGGGGGGGGGGGGGGTGGCATGGGCACATAACAATTCGGAGTTTATCGGATAAATCCGAATTGCCAAAAATTTTACCGGCGGGTGTTTTTCGGAGTTTTTCGGATTTATCCGAAAACACGGAGCCCTAGTTATAACCTTGAAATGAGCTTTTCAAACAAAAACAAAATTGATACGCAAAAAAAAAAAAAAAGCTATACGGAAATGGTCACAGTCAGTTTGTAATGTCATAATTAGCAACATATAGCGTTTGAAATAAAGTATTGTAAGTGCTCATCTACAGTACATGACTGAAATGCTTGCTCTAGTTTACATTTTGTATTGAAAGCGCTGTACCAACTGAGCCAACCAGGAGTTAGACGTCAATAGAGCAAATGGGTCTTGTTCCCTTGTTCCCCTTCTCCAGGAATTATTATCGTCATTCTTGTCCAGCTCGCTTGCACCTTTGCATTGAATTGCATTATAATTATTACCATATTTACTCGATTAATAAACGCACCGTTTATGAACTAAGCCCGTGGGTCCGCTTTGCCGGGAGAGCACGCCGATAGCCAATCACTGCAATCACAAGAAGGGTGCCGGCAATTTACGGGACAGAGATAACGTCTTCTACACGGAAATGTTATCTGCGCAGATCGCACTTTTACGGTTAATTCGTGTCCCATACTCACATTTTTTTATGCAGAACGCGATGATTGGCTGTACCTGTGTTCTGTGTAAAAGCAGACGCAACAGCCTTGTTCTAAGTAGTGCGTCTATTACTCGGGTAAATGTAATAACATGGAGAGACGAACAAACAGACAAAAGTATTTTTCGGACGTTTCTTGGACGTGACCAAGCGTGGGGGAATGTTTACATGTGAGACACTGACAGAAGCAAGCCGGCTATGAGGTAGATCACGCACCCGGTAGACAGGGACACGCAGCACGGCGACAGTGGAATCCATATTCAGGTAAACATCGATAATGAGGTTCATGCTTCCTCGCGTGCATATGCGACACAACCCCTGATTTCGTGTACGGCGTATATGGGCGTCCGTGCATACACGCTTTCGCGAAAATGTTCATTTGCTTGTCTTAAGCTTCTTGTGCAGAACGCAATGACCGGCTGTTCTTGGGTTCTGTGGAAAAGTGGACGTAAGAACCTTGTTCATAAGTAGTGCCTCCTGTTGCTCGAGTAAAGATAATAATATGGCGAAATGAACAAAAAAAATAAACAAACTTTGTGACGTTTTTCGGACGTGACGAAGCGTGGGAGACTGTGGAAATGTGAGACATTGACAGAAACAGGCCGGGTGTACGAGGTTGAGCACACACCCGGAAGATATGGACACGCGACGCGTCAACAGTGGGATCCATATTCAGGTAAACATGGCTAATGAGGCCTCGCGTGCATACGCGACACAAATCCCGGATCTCGTGTACGGCGTATATATATATATATATATGTGCGTCCGTGCATAGACGCGTTTGGGAAAGCGTTCGTTTCCTGCCGATACAGAGCGCGTTGCGCAACCGTATTAATTGTTATGAGTCGTGGACTAACGCTCTGCTACAAAATAAATCAGGAAAGAAAAGTACGAGAAAATAAAACGGAAATTGTTGCGTTAGAGCTTTACGACGGTGGAGAAGTTGGCGTGACAGAGTGATTTGTCTCGGGACTCGTGAGTGACCGACTGGAAGTTCATCAACCCAAAGCATCGCAAAACTTGGCTTGGCGAATTCGCTCGAGTGATTGCCATCTTCGCACCGTTGAGCGTTTGCTATCGAGAAGTTTTGTTCATGTTTATCCCGATTCGAACAAATCACAAAGCTATATATCAGCTCCACTCTTGACAATTTACACTCAGAGGGTGTATTTTTAGTGCCTGTTACTCAGGCTTTTACGCCCTACGAAGGGTGAATTTAGAAAGTCCAAACAGCCATGTAATGGTGTTCCGCGTTTTTGATCTCTTTGTATTGGTGTTGGGTCCGACTGGGGAAATTTGATCAAAGCATCCGTTAGAAAGTGTGATCTGCTGATCAAATTGAAATATGTTTTATACATATGCGGATGCCATGAACCTTGCGCACGAATCGAGCATCACGACCGTGCTGACATCTCCGCGTTATGTACCCGACAAGCTGAGGGTAATATCTTTTTTTTTTATTTACCTTTCGAGAAGTTCGGAAATGGTATAGATACTAAAGAAAAGGTAACCTGAGGACCACACCTGCAAGCGTTAAGTCTATAATTAAGTTCTCGGGGTGCGTGCATTGGTACAGGCGCGACACTTATTCGACGCTGGCCGCCAAAATAAATCGCCGAAACAGGCTTCATGCGAGTATTCCAAATGCCCTTGAGGCTTGCGCCCCAGCAACATCAAGGAATGCCCTCATTGACCCTCGTACACCCTTAAAGAGAGGGGTACAACGATTTTTGATCGTGTGAATACCATTTGGAATGCATCCCTCGTGTTTATAAATTATAACCTCCAAAACACGTACGCGTTAGTTTTTCTCATCGTGCAATGGTAGTAAAAAAAAAAATGAAAGAAAAACCAGCATAATTGTTTCACTGTGCACCTGGAAAAATTCTGACAATTTCATGAGCGGCAATTTCAAAAAAGATAGTGCGTAGATTTAAACTCGCAAATACAGCAAATCCTCCAGCCTAGTTATACTCCGTTCCAGAGCTGCCCGATAGATGGCGCCGGTTGCATTCGTCCCTCCCCTCCTTGGTCCCTCACAACGAGGTAGAGTTGGTCCCTCTCCCACAGGTCACAGAGAAAGAGATCGGTGGCTAGAGGGAATGCAGACAAAGACGGCTCTGGAAAGCTATAGATTAAACAAAACAGTTATTGCCAAAGAAAGCATTTATGACAAGTTCTAGGGGAAGCTCATTGTTGTTTGAGGCAAGGACAGGTGTTTTGCGAACCAGAACATACAGAGCGAAGTACCAGGAAATGGATACAGTGTGCGCTGCTTGTGGAGAGGTGGACGAGACGGCTGAGCACTTGATACTCTACTGTAAAGGGCTTCACCCTATGCCTACCGAAGACAACATAGATTTAATAAAGTCATTGGGTTTTAGAGACAGCGAAGGAAAAGTGGATTACAAGACAGTAGAGATTACCAAGCAAAGATTAAGTGAATGGTGGCAGAAAGCACGAGAAAACTAGGTATTTTCTTATTAACTGATGGCAAGGGGGTTTTATAGCCTCACTTTCTTTTCAGTGCGGAGTGAATATAGTTTTCACATTTAAATATTCTAAGCTTAAATGGTAAGACAAAATGGCTAGGTGGTGTAAGCTACCGCCCGATCCAAAGGGCTCAGTCGTATTCATCCATCCATCCATCCATCCTCATTTTATTTTATTTTCCCTAGAAGTCCAGAAAGGATGCAGAGACTAAATGAATGGCAGCCCGACGACTGAACCCGCAGTTATTAGGTTCTAAGTGTCTTGCGTTTTCCCCGCCGATATTCGACTCTAAATCGTCGGTAGAATCTTTCAGGTAGCCTTCAAACTGCGTGTAACCAGACCGGAGGTCTTGTAGAATTCGCAAGAGCAAATCTAAACACTACATGCGAGCAATTGGTCGCTTCTAATATTGTCAGAAAGTTTCAGGTGCATTTGTTTTCATGCAAGTAAACAAAGTTTCTATCGTCAGTCATTATCGTCATAAGCGGCTACGATAATGATGATGATTGTTACCTACTCGAGCACAGTCGAAGGCAAATGTGTGAAGCAGATTTGACATATTTGAGAGCCATAGGAAGGGGTTCTGATATTGAAAACGCATACCCGTCGTGTTCAAAATTAAAGAGAGCTCGAAGAGTGATGGGGCTATCATTACACCATTAGAGATGCACATTTATTTTACTCCTTGAAAGAATCCGAGAAGGCATCTTCCATAAGCATCAGAGTGAATGAATGCCGAGGATTAGCCTCATAAAAGCGCCGAAAAATGTTCTTTTCGAAACGTCGGCCACCACTTTGAACCTTCCGGGGCGTCCTCTTCAAGTTTACAAAATATTGCACCAACCGAAATGGGTTTTTAAAAATGTTCCAGTGCTACGTGTAGTACCCTCGTCCCCTTTTGCTGTTGACCCGTGCTGTTGACACACGAAGAAGGCCTATTTTTACTTCGTCGGCGGTCTCGAGCTTAGCGCGTTTTCACACCATCGGGATTGCCGTCCAAGTGAAACGTTGTCAGACTATAGAGAACAATAGAAAAAGAAGAATGATGAAACATCGGACAAATAAGGCGATAGCGCTGAAAAGGGATCTTGACGTGGTTGTAGAAGCGCCACACCCCAAGATCACACATGCGTATACAGACACTGGGAACGCGATTGACAAAGAATTCTCTAGTGGTGTTATATATGTATGTATTGTATGTGTGTGTGTGTGTGTGTGTGTGTGTGTGTGCGCGCGCGCGTCTAGCATGTTTTTTTTGTTTTGTTTTTGTAGCAAAAATGTAAGTTATGGGAAACCGCACTCACCAAACAGCGACGTCAAGAATAGGCCCGGCCTATTTCTGCGTTGGTGGCTGCGAGCTCTTTGTTCTTGAGAGCTGAAGAGGCTGACAGAGGGCCGTGCGGGCTCTTTTTCGCCCAAACATTCAACAGTGACGCGGGAACAGTCGATTTCCAGCCAAAAAAGGTTTTCCCGCGCAAAAGTTTTTTTGTTGTTTTCGTGTTTTTTTGCATGGTACTTACACGACTTTTTAGAACCTTTGAAACTTGAACTACTTTGGGAAGAAGACTATATTTTGCGTAAATTACTTATCTCGCTCTTTTCACCGGAGGTTCATCCAAGATCAGGAGGTCCCTCCAGTGTATACCTGGAAAGATAAAGCTTGAATTCAATTGAATTGATCGTCAATCGTGAGATAAAAAGAGGGGGGGGCTATCATGGCTCGAGTACTTTTTGTAGGAAATTCTAGGGACGTAGGGGCTGCGAGTTGGACTCAGATTGGGGTGTGTTTGGCGGGTGTTGAAGTGTACGTGTGTATAAATCACTGCTTTTGACATATTTACTTAACATTCTCGAAGAATTCTGAGCGCTGGCTTCGTGGTTATATAAAGGAACGGAAGCATATGTATAAGAAGCAGCCTTGTTTCCTCAATGTTTTTTGTTGTTGTTTAAGTTTATAAAAAAAACATTTTTTTAAGAAATAAATTATTTAGTGCCAACATAACCTAGTAAAAACAACGCGGGACCTTTCAATACACAGCGTGAGTCAGCAGATTGAACCAACTCAATAAGCAAATCGTAAAAGTCAGTTACGCATGGTACGACACTGAAACCATACGGCTATAGGTGGTGGATTTCATTAGTAAAATTATCGAAGCTGAAACTTGCCGAAAGTTAAACTCAAGTATTTCCTACGCGCGGACAAAGAGTTAAGGCTAATTCACACTGCACCGTTTTCTTACGCTACGTTACGTTACAAGAGCTTACGTAAAAAGTCACCTGGTGGACATATGTGCTTCATACTAAACGTGGCTAGCAGTTCGAGGAGAGAGCCTGGCACGGGACATTCGAGACACGAATGCTTCGGCGACTTACTTAACGTAAGAAAATGGGGCAGTGTGAATGAGGCTAGTTCACACTGCCCTATTTTCTTACGTTAAGTTACGTTACGAAATATTACGTTGAAGTCACCGGGACCTCTGTGCTTCATAATAAGCGTGGCTACCAGTTCAAGGAGAAAGCACGACACGCGACATCCGAGACACGAATGTTTCGCTGACTTATACGTAACGTAACTTAACGTAAAAAAATGGGGCAGTGTGAACGAGCCTTTACTCTTTGATGTCAAATTGGTAACGATGTCGCGCTGTGAGCCATAATACCTTTTTCAAAATATGCGCCATCTCGGAGCTGCTGCGCCAATAATCCGAGCCCGCCATTGTTTGGGCACGCTGATCATGTGTTGGACACCACGAGGAATACGTCAGTGCTCGTCGAGGACTTGGATCCAATCACACGCTTCGAGTCCAATGGATGGATGGATGGACGGGATGGATGTTAATGGCTATACCCTTTGTAACGGGTGGTAGCTTGCGCCAGCTAGCCTAAATCTAAACAAGAAATAGCGGCCGCCAATGTTGCTTGATGGACTTCTAAAAATAATATATTGTGACAATCTATTTGACAAACCAGGAAACGAGAGGAATGTAAGAACATCTTCCCGTCGTTGCTTCCATGCTTTGTTTGTCTTTAACCTCGACACGAAAAAGGCCTAACTTATGTTGATCCTATAAAAACAGTAACATTAATTTTATTTGCACATTTTGAGTGTGGCAATTAATTGTTTTCTTGGCTGTTTCCCCGAATCGTATGGATGATATCTAGTTTCATGTATACGTGATAAACTGCACTGCCTTAGCCAAAGAAACTAATTTGAGCGATTTATTTCAATGTAGGTCGATTTCGTTGACTCGCTTCGTACTTTGTTGTCCCCAGCGGACATGACGATCGATTTCGTTCTTCGGGATCAAATTGTTTTCGACCGGTATATTGAATGGTTGAAACGTTTCCGTCAGGGCTCTAAAACATTTTTTTCGTAAAGTTAATAAAAAAAAAAGAACGTGTTTTTTTTTTTAGATTACAAATTAAATTTTAAAACACCAATAACGGTGTTTTGAAGGCGTTTAATTCTGAATGCACCTTTTCAACACGCTGTATTTTCTTTAGAATTTGTGTAATGTTCTTGATACACCAAACGAGCACGGCAGCCTGAGAGGTGTCGTTACACCTTTTGGTGGATTTGTGGAGGTGTTTAGAGAGTATTACACCTTTTACAGGGCAATAGGTGGTTTCGCCTGAAAACGCCTTTTTTCAACCCAAGCAAATGTTGATTGAGATACAAACCAAAATACCCTTGGGCTGAAACAAAGATATATGTGTAGAAGATTTGATTTGTTTTTCCTCTTTCCTTCGTGAGTGTGTGTGTGTGTGGGGGGGGGGGGGGGGATTAGTGTTTTGTGGTAGTGTCTATAAGAGTGCCAAAAAATAAATTATATGAATAATGGATTGTATTGCTCAAATGAAAGAGGACATGCTAATAACACGTTTAGTGTCCGCTATCAATAACGAAATCGCCCATTGCACGCACAAGTGCACAGAACGACACCAAAATTTATAGCACAACTGAAATCCGGACATAAGCACAATTCCATTCACAAAAAAGAAATGTTCCATCTACATACACTCAGACAGGAAATCATCATGCGGAAAATGTAGCTGTAGCGGTTGCCAAACTTTCAGACCTAACCGATATTTTATTCAAAAGTTACAAATGGTTTTCAGAGATTTTTAATGGGAAAATGGCGACCGACGGAGCTATCGAATACATGAAGCTGAATGACGCGATTTACCGAAAACGGACGAAACTGGGCCCCATTTTTTCACTGAAGTTTTCAAAACATCACATGACTTTTGATTGAAATAATAACGAATAGTTCCGAAACTTCGGCATCTGCGACGCTGGACGACGAAGCGATGTCTCGATCGCGCGGAAAACAAAACAAAAGCACTTGTGAGAGTTGGTTCACAGCTTCAGCCTTCTCGCGAACGCGTAGTGAATCGATAAGCAGAATACCGGCAGTTTCAGCGGAATTTCCCTTTGCACAGCAGCACCAAAAAACGATTCGACACACGGTAAAATCCCATAAACAACTCGTTCATTCCAAAACCGAAACGCCTTTTGGCAAAAAGACGCCCGGATAAGAAAAAAATAAAACGGAAGTTGCCAAAAATTGGTTTATAATAAATTATACTTATATGCGTATGGAACATTCGTGGTATGTAGAAATTATAATCGACAATATTTATAAGGTGCTTTTCTTCTTAAGATATGCCACTTCGTTAGCGTAATAACTTTTCGAAGCATTTACTTTCACAAGGACCTAATCCAATCCACCGGACGTCCGTCTTGCATGTAGCGAAATCGCATTTTAGCTAGCGTTGCAAAGGCTGGCGGCAGCGTGTCGAAAGCACGTTTTCTACTCGTTCGTCGTCATTCGCCGAACAAGTTTTCAAGACCCCGTGTAAGCCGTGAGACTCGCCGTTGAGAACACGTAGAAATTTTTACTGAAGCGCAGTGCCGCTGAAAAAAGGCACAACTCGTTGAAAGCAAGGTTCGCCGCTCGCGGCGTGATCAAAGCTTCATTGGCACGCCGAAGTGCTGTGTCTCTGTGCTTTCGCACAGTTGGATACCGATCAAGAATCGACACAGTGTGGATGTGTTTTGCGACGTGAAAATAATATTAAAATTATTTTGAAAGTGGACGTCGAAATAGTCCCTACCTTTCCCCAACGGACCGTGTCGTCTGCTGCATGATGCCGCTCGGGCAATTTTTGAACAAATTTGCGTTCCTACTTGGCACACAACTTAGCGCAAATTATTGTAAAATGTTCCTTTATTACGTCAAAAACTATTGCCGTTCCGAACTAGTTGGCTAGACGCGGGCGAAGTGGCAGACCGTATGGTTTGGGTTTGGTTTGGGTCAACGCATCGTCGCGTGCGGCGCTGACGGCGAACCGTGCATAAAGCCCCTCTATCCTGGGAAAAGTGGCGCCATTCATTGTTGTAGACATGCTCGAGGCACGTGTCGCGCGCCAATTCTGGGAAATTCACGGCGTCTGAAATCCAGCTCAGTGCTGCGCTGTGCCGCCATGATCTTCCCAAAGGCTGCACGTTGCACGTGCCTCGTGCATTGACGCACCTTGCTCTACTTTTGAAACATGAAGGGGCTTTAACCGTGCATAAAGCCCCTCTATCCTGGGAAAAGTGGCGCCATTCATTGTTGTAGACATGCTCGAGGCACGTGTCGCGCGCCAATTCTGGGAAATTCACGGCGTCTGAAATCCAGCTCAGTGCTGCGCTGTGCCGCCATGATCTTCCCAAAGGCTGCACGTTGCACGTGCCTCGTGCATTGACGCACCTTGCTCTACTTTTGAAACATGAAGGGGCTTTAACCGTGCATAAAGCCCCTCTATCCTGGGAAAAGTGGCGCCATTCATTGTTGTAGACATGCTCGAGGCACGTGTCGCGCGCCAATTCTGGGAAATTCACGGCGTCTGAAATCCAGCTCAGTGCTGCGCTGTGCCGCCATGATCTTCCCAAAGGCTGCACGTTGCACGTGCCTCGTGCATTGACGCACCTTGCTCTACTTTTGAAACATGAAGGGGCTTTAACCGTGCATAAAGCCCCTCTATCCTGGGAAAAGTGGCGCCATTCATTGTTGTAGACATGCTCGAGGCACGTGTCGCGCGCCAATTCTGGGAAATTCACGGCGTCTGAAATCCAGCTCAGTGCTGCGCTGTGCCGCCATGATCTTCCCAAAGGCTGCACGTTGCACGTGCCTCGTGCATTGACGCACCTTGCTCTACTTTTGAAACATGAAGGGGCTTTAACCGTGCATAAAGCCCCTCTATCCTGGGAAAAGTGGCGCCATTCATTGTTGTAGACATGCTCGAGGCACGTGTCGCGCGCCAATTCTGGGAAATTCACGGCGTCTGAAATCCAGCTCAGTGCTGCGCTGTGCCGCCATGATCTTCCCAAAGGCTGCACGTTGCACGTGCCTCGTGCATTGACGCACCTTGCTCTACTTTTGAAACATGAAGGGGCTTTAACCGTGCATAAAGCCCCTCTATCCTGGGAAAAGTGGCGCCATTCATTGTTGTAGACATGCTCGAGGCACGTGTCGCGCGCCAATTCTGGGAAATTCACGGCGTCTGAAATCCAGCTCAGTGCTGCGCTGTGCCGCCATGATCTTCCCAAAGGCTGCACGTTGCACGTGCCTCGTGCATTGACGCACCTTGCTCTACTTTTTGAAACATGAAGGGGCTTTAACCGTGCATAAAGCCCCTCTATCCTGGGAAAAGTGGCGCCATTCATTGTTGTAGACATGCTCGAGGCACGTGTCGCGCGCCAATTCTGGGAAATTCACGGCGTCTGAAATCCAGCTCAGTGCTGCGCTGTGCCGCCATGATCTTCCCAAAGGCTGCACGTTGCACGTGCCTCGTGCATTGACGCACCTTGCTCTACTTTTGAAACATGAAGGGGCTTTAACCGTGCATAAGGCCCCTCTATCCTGGGAAAAGTGGCGCCATTCATTGTTGTGAGACATGCTCGAGGCACGTGTCGCGCGCCAATTCTGGGAAATTCACGGCGTCTGAAATCCAGCTCAGTGCTGCGCTGTGCCGCCATGATCTTCCCAAAGGCTGCACGTTGCACGTGCCTCGTGCATTGACGCACCTTGCTCTACTTTTGAAACATGAAGGGGCTTTAACCGTGCATAAAGCCCCTCTATCCTGGGAAAAGTGGCGCCATTCATTGTTGTAGACATGCTCGAGGCACGTGTCGCGCGCCAATTCTGGGAAATTCACGGCGTCTGAAATCCAGCTCAGTGCTGCGCTGTGCCGCCATGATCTTCCCAAAGGCTGCACGTTGCACGTGCCTCGTGCATTGACGCACCTTGCTCTACTTTTGAAACATGAAGGGGCTTTAACCGTGCATAAAGCCCCTCTATCCTGGGAAAAGTGGCGCCATTCATTGTTGTAGACATGCTCGAGGCACGTGTCGCGCGCCAATTCTGGGAAATTCACGGCGTCTGAAATCCAGCTCAGTGCTGCGCTGTGCCGCCATGATCTTCCCAAAGGCTGCACGTTGCACGTGCCTCGTGCATTGACGCACCTTGCTCTACTTTTGAAACATGAAGGGGCTTTAACCGTTGCATAAAGCCCCTCTATCCTGGGAAAAGTGGCGCCATTCATTGTTGTAGACATGCTCGAGGCACGTGTCGCGCCCAATTCTGGGAAATTCACGGCGTCTGAAATCCAGCTCAGTGCTGCGCTGTGCCGCCATGATCTTCCAACTTCCCAAGGCTGACGTTGCACGTGCCTCGTGCATTGACGCACCTTGCTCTACTTTTGAAACATGAAGGGGCTTTAACCGTGCATAGGGTGCCTACGTGTCTGTCTGTCTCAGGGTGAAGACGTCCATTGTTGCCCTGAACGCCAGCGTGACGCTCGCGCACTCGGTGCGTGACTTGAGCGGTAAAATGGCGTCTATGCATTAGCCAAAGCTACGCACTCGAGCTGAGTGATACCAGATTGCGCGCGCTTCAAAATGCATAAAGAAACGATTGGGCGGGAAAATGGCTGAGATGTCACCGTGCACGGTGGAAGAAATACATTTAGGTGGTGACTCTGGCCGCTCTTCCCGCGAGGAGCGAGCGACCAGATCGTGCCGCGGAGGGCGCTGAGGTGTGAGCACCGGTAAGAGGGTATGAGGTCTTTCCTCGGCGGCCACGGTTTCGGGGGCGTAGCTTGCTCGCCTTTTTCGCGGTGTGGTGGTGGTGTGCGGCCAGTGGCTGGACTCATGTTTTGCTTTGGTGCTGTGTCGATCAAAGGTGCCACCATCGTGCACGAAGGTGAGCCTTAACCCAAAGAAGAAGTTATGCTATAAGGATGGGAAAGACGTGCTTCGTTCCCAACTGCAATTCGGGGTACCGGAACTGTGCAGAGCGAGTGTCCTTGTTGAAAGCTCCATCGAATGACGTTCGCCTGGAGCAGTGGCGTCGTGCAATCCCGAGGGCCGATCGCAAGTTACTACCTAGTCTCCTCATCTCGTTGACCAAGTGAAGACCAAGCTTCACAGTCTAATTTCTGTCGAAGACTGGGAATGCGAAGATGTCTGGGCAGAAAAGGCTGAATAAACCAAGGCTGTGGACTGCATACTATATTGTGTAACTGGGTTTTTGAGTGTGAAAATGAAAAAAGCTACACGCTGCCCTGCATGCCGATCCGCTTCCAGCATCGACAAAAACACTTCTGCTGAAGCAGCACTGACAAACGTGAAGAACAGAGGAGGCCTTATACACCCCAACAAGATCCTTTTCCAGCTACTGAAGAAAGCGGAACAGTTCTTCGTGGAAAATAAAAGCCACCAGACTGTCTACTGGGACACAATCGACAGTGTACTTGACACATGCACAATAACGTTTCCATGCGCTGAACACAAAGAAGAAACAGTTGCCCAGTTGCTCCACTACTACTTCAGCATGCGAATGCGACAACACTGTCAGCATATTACCATGAGTATGAACAAACAAGCTCAAGAAAAAAAGAAATCAGCAAAGCAGCGCTCGTCTTAGTTTAAGAGCATGGGCGAGAAACACAGGATGTAGGAGATTGCGTTCTTTGGTAGTATGCAGTGAATTCAGCTTTTGTGTACATTTTAAAGGGAAAATATTTGTTAGGTCTTTTTTTGCAGATGAAAAGTGATTTATGTCCTATAACCGCTACTATTGTTTGACTTTCAGTCACTGTGTCATCATGTCAGTCAGTATGTCATCATACTGTGTCATCATTTCAGTCACTATGTCATCATAAATATAATTTTTTCTGCTCACAAGGTTTGTATGTTCCACAGTACAAGTTGACATTGTATGTATAAACCATTTGTAATGCTATAACCTTTATGCGCATGTAAAGAATTATTTTGGCCCCACTATGTAACATTATTAGAATTTATTTTTTTCAATAAGAAGGCAGGAGCAGGGTGGAAAAAATCACCCGACCTCCTATAAAGCCACGCAATGTGTGTAAACAATTTACGGAACTGTTACCAAACATGCTGTTTGACAAAACATGCGAGCACGACCCAGCTGTTTACTCTAAATTACTCTAAATTATTGAAGGCCCAGTAGATTATGCCGGGAAGTTTTATATTTATACGAGTATTTTTGTCACGTTAAGTCATCATCGGAATGTTCTCGTTTAAAACAAAAACAGGAACCGCACGGGGGAAAAGGCAATCAGTGCCAGTGCGCCAACATAAATCCATCATTTCAGTACACAGTACACAGGGACCGAGTAAAGGATGCATAATTTCCTTCACAAGCCCTCTATACAAGCCTTCACAAGTCCCTCTAGAGTTCCTGTATATGCTCCCCGAAGCATACCGTAGGTAGCGTATACAGGAACTCTAATAGCATCTTCGATCAGCTCGCACCGGAATCGCCCTGAAACCAGCACAGTGCACAGCGCTCCTCGGTCGTGCAGCGCGAAGTCGGTGCAACATCGAGGACAAAGTGCGCCGCGCCGGTGCACCGCGGCGAGCTCCACCTTGCGTCACTTCGCGTTTTGTTCGTTTTTTCTTGCGTAGGTCAGCGCATGGTGCCCGTCTGCTGTCAATTTCTCCTATTTTTTTACTCGCGGATTTGACGGTCCCACACAAATAAACATCGTGGACGTGATTGTCGATGGGGTCACGAAGCGGGTGACAATTCCACATGTATATGTTGGCCATCATTGTTGGTTCAAGAAAGAGAAACACCAGATAATAGCCGTACCTCGCTGTCATCGAAACACCTCGCGACGCTTTCCACGAAGTTCGTACCTTTCAAGCGCTCCTTGCCACCGCAGCAATCGCCGGTAATCGCGGCGATGGTAAGAAGCTCGTCGTCTCGCCGTCAAAAGAGCTGAGGAATTCATCTAGTGCAGCTGCGAGGCGTGTTCGTTTTTGCAAGATCGCCATCTCGATAGTCTGCGCGTCTGCTACTCCCGCCATCTTCTCGATTCCCGCTCCTGGCCGCAATGCCTGATGGGACTGCACCCCGGCGCACCGTCGATTTTCTTGGTGCGCGTTGGGGCAACGAAAAGCCGCACCGGGAGGGTGCGCTTCGTTGATCGAGGACGTCCGGTGCGCACCGGTGCACTTGATCGAAGATGAATGGGCGCACCTCGGTGCCCCGGTGCGCACCGGTGCGGATGATCGAGGATGCTATAAAGTCCCTCAGTATTGCTCTGAGTCCCTCTAAAGTCCCTTAAGTCCCTCTAAACTTGGGCGCCATCTATCCCCGTGCGCGTGAAGCGCGCTCGCGCGCCGGACATAATGTGGTCGCCTCGTGAGACAGAGAGTCATCACCTAAATGTATTTCTTCCACCGTGGTCACCACTCAAGCAAAAGCGCGCGTGTGTATGAAGGCACTCTAACCGTGCCCAACCTGTTCTGTGTAAACGATCTGACTACCGTGGTTACGGCTTTTCAGTGGTTTCAATATACTAAATTCAAAGAACAAAGTGTACGCCGGAAGTCCCGGAACCGACCCAAAATCTTCATTTCACGTGGGGATCAGCACTTTTAGCGTTTGTACGCGTACATGGTAACAACGTACATTTGTGCCAAAATGTTTCCCTCTGACCAAATTATCTTGCGAAGCTGCAGCGGAAATTTTCTGTAAAACTTAGGACTCTTTAGCGACCGTTTTTGATCTCCCAAGCAGTGTGCAAACAGCCGTGATTGACAGGATGGTGCGCACACAATCGCGTTTCCTGTTTGCATTGCAAACCTCTATTTGAACCGCGTAGTACGAGCAATTAATACTGAGCTTCAGGTCGTTTTCAGAGGCCCCTACCGCTCAGAGCATGCTTTGAGGTGGCAGCGCGAGCTCCCGCTACAGATAGCTAGTGTTGCCTGAAAAAACGATCTACTAAAACTTCCTATTTTGCATAGCGAATTTATACGTCGTGTCATCTTAACGTAGATAAGCGCAAAGGCTACGAGCGCGATCGCTCCTCGAGTTGAACGGCGGCTTTACCGCAAGAGCGCTCGAGCAGGTGGGCCACCTGTCAATACTCGCGCTTGTAGCTTTTGCGCTTAGACCATGTTAAAATAGTGAGCTTTATTAGGTCGTTTTCGGAGGCCCGCTATCGCTCCGGGCGCGCGCTTCAGGGCATGCTTCGGAGTGGCAGCGCGAGCTCCCGCGACAGAGCGAGCCCCAGCGTTGCCTGAAACACGATCTACTAAAACTCTGTAGAGACGGGTAAGTACAGACGCGATTGGCAAATAATAAAAATTTAAAATAAAAATAAAAAAAACGCCGCCCTAACGCGGATTGCAGTTGTACGCGACGACGCCAACGACTCCACACGGCACACGTCCACACCGCCCCAGATGTTAACGAACGAAACCGAAACTTCATGGCCAACTAGTTCGCCGTGGTGAGGCGCTTT
>JAZHYW010038957.1:0-101926 GCA_037355805.1 Ixodes ricinus | reverse complement strand
CACGCACGCACTTGCTCGCTGACGCGCGTGGCAATATAAGCTTTCCAAAACATTTCATAATATTTATTTAGCACCCTCTTCTACACCCTTCTTACACCCTTCACTAAATGGAGGGTGTAACACGAAACAGCACCCCTTTCGTAAAATTATGAGGGTGTACGACTAGATCTTAGGGTGTTAAGAGGGTGTAGCTGAGGGTGTAAGTTGCTAGAACACCTCTTTTACACCCTTAAAGGTGTAAAACTTTTACTGTGTAGTACTCAGAGTGGCCGCAGCCGCAGGAACGGTGACGCAATCATCGCACCTTGCTAGGCGTTGAAGTACCTGTTGAAGACAGTTATCCAGAGTAGGCTCCTTTTGATGTTTCCCAAGTGAGTTGCTCTGGGAACGTTGGCGTAGAGACTCTCGCCGCCTGCTCTTAACTTTTATTGCGAACGTAGCGCCCACTAACAACTTGATTCGAACAAACCAGTTGGCACCACTCTTCAATCAATGCACTCTCATGTTATTTCATTGTACCTTATACGTACAGTGCGCAACACAATGAGAAGAGGTGTTCAACGGTATTTGCCGTTTTCTTTGACGGCTGGCTGGAAGGCTGTGATCAAAATTACAAATATGGGGGAACGTTTTCATGTTGGGATCAAACCTAATGACCAACATTTTATGGTCAACAATAATCCGTACGAATATGTTGTGAAGAAACGCTCATATAATGTTCGCCCTTGGTCACACATTTGGTCACACATTGTGCGTAGTGTTCGTTTCAGTAATTTTCTTGCACATCAACTTTATTTTAAAAAATTCTTTTTTTTTTACCGCGGACATTGCGCTAAAAGCATCCAGTAGAAAGATTCATTTCTCATTTGATCTGATTCTCTGGGTCTTGTGTAAATAAGGAAGCATTTAAGAAATTGTTTTACATCTATTGTGCGTGCATTTCTAAGGGTTTTCGCGGCCCAAGGACTAAACTAAACCAAAAAAATCAAGCATTAGAAAAAAAAAAAGTAAGCTGGACACACCATTCTCGGATATGTCTTGCAAAATAATACCTCCTTGAACGCTCAGGCAACAAATATATTTCTGTTCCAACGTTGCAATATCTATGATAACTGCACCTTAGAAGTTGAGTTGGCAGCATCTTAGAATGTTATAAATTATTTGTCATAGGACAATAAAGTAGTAACGATTTATTGTGTCTGTGGTTTTAACTTTTTAATAACTATCGCTATCTGGAAAAATATGTATATAATTTATCCATCAGTTGTGCACCATGTACTCTTATTCTCTACACAACCGTGAACTATATCGACTTGTATAAATAATTCACAACATGCATTTTAATGTCCATCATGGTGAGAGTGGCACCACCGGCAGCCATCACTTGACACCACAAAGTGCATAGGACTCCACGAGAAAAATGCGAAAAACTGCCGTTTCCGCCATTTCTAAGTTGCTCTCGGTGCTGAAACATTTTGGGCTGTTTTTCGAGAAGCCTGTGAATAGCTTGTGCACAAACAATAAAACTGACGGTACTCGCAGTTCTAATAAATAAATGTGTTTCGAACGAGAGTGACTGAGCTGGGCGAAAATTGTAGCGCAGCTCAATGAAACAAGAGTTACCTAGAGTTTCCGCGCAGTTGATGGCGATTTCGATTAGTTGGGTTTAGCAGACGACATAATTGAAGGCTTTGTTACGCGAAATTCGGGCTCACTCCCGAAAGCCGCTATCAACATGAAATTTGTTTGGCATTCATCAACTTCTGGGCTTCCACGATGATGGTTTTATTGACGAAAAGTTTCCTTGTCTACTCCACGACAAGGGAAAGCCTGCCACCTCAATGATGGGTGCTCTGCCAAGTTTCAATTTTTAATGGGCGTTCTAATGCTTGAGAAATAATAACTCTATCTCTAAACACCCTAGCTAACGATCGCATCCAGGCATATTATAAAATACTTGCCTTCAAGTTCCGGGTGGAAACTTCAATATTCCTAGTTCTGCGTTGTCCTCCCGTAGACTTACGTATATTGCCTAGTTTGAAGTAACGGCCGTTGGTTGTGCCACCGACGGGCTTCCGATCCACGATCGAACCTACAACAATAGAGATAACAAAAGAAATCAGTGGGGTGCAGGGGTCAGAACTAACATAAGCCTGGCGACAACAAGAAGCATTATATATCAAGAAAAAAACCAAAGGAGGGAATTCCTTTAAAAAGTTTGTGCAGATCGGCGAGTTTGATAATCCGAATCCATGTGCTGCACCAGAGGCGCTCAGAATGACTAGATACGCTTTAAGTAAGTTGATGCGTCACTGTGATCCAGAAGCATCACATTCCGAAAGGCTTCCTATTGCGCCCCAAAACATGAATGGCGCGCCGCCATCTTTAAGCCAGTTTGAATCATGCTTCCGATATTTTCGAGAGATGGCGCCACAATGATGACTAAGGTTTATTGCGCCAGGTTCGATAGAGTGTGGTCGTGTGTTGTGCCTGCGCGCGTTTATGTAATCGCTACTTGCGGAAGGTGCATAAACAACAGTCTGAGAGTCACCTACTAGAAGTGGTAGCCTTCCGTGTAATTCAAGTGGTGTGTCATGTTTTGTGTGTTACCAGCGTACTCAACTGAAGTCAAAAACGAATAGTATTTTAATACTACGTATGCAGCCGGGAGAGAGTGTGCAGCAGAATAACGAGTACACTCTCTTAAAATTAATGTTTTGTACTTTTCTATGTATAAATTAATAGTTGAACTAACCAAAGTTGTCTAAATTTAGCAAGTACAGCTCATTGATTATCATTTGTTATAGTTATTAGCTATGACGCACTTATCTTCTAAATCTCTTTTTAAGGGTTGTATGTTATAGGATATTTAGATTATTGTGGTAAGTGATGACACATTTATAGCAGTTAAGAAGCGATTGTAGGTTTTTCTTATAGGTATTAGGATTAGTTCTGCCCAATCAAGAAATAATTAAATGTTGATTGTTTAGAGGAAAAGATTTATGCATTATTTAAATGTATGCGAAACTACTTAACGTCATACGTGAGAAATTGAGCCGTACTGCCCTGTGATTAACCTAGGTATTTAGCGTGCATCAGGCCGCAGTAACACCCAACCGACATCCGAAACTCTCCAACCAAGCCTTCTGCTTGGGTCATTGTTCTTTGTACCTTTTTCTATTCAGGTTTTCTTGTTGAGTAAAAAGAAATATAACGGAAGTGCAATATCAATTGGCAGTGTACCTTGTTGGATAAATTAAAATATAAAGAACGAATAAACATACAAAACCAACGAAGTGATACGTTAAGTTTAGTTTCTCAAAATCGCTAGAACACATGGAAACAAAAACGCTGGGGCAGACATCATTCTTGCGTGGTTTTTATAGCGAAGCTGCTAAGGGGTAGTTCCCCCACTACCGTGTCCGTGGACAAGCGGCGTGTCGACACAAAACTCGAGCCAGTTCGCCATCACTCCATGTCATCGTCTCACCTACCAATCGTATGTCCTGTGTCCCGTGACGTCGAGATCGCGCTGGCGCTCTTATCAGTTATCCTTTGGGCTCACCATGGGTCGGCCCATTGCCGTCCGTGCCAAGGGGCGGCTATGTGCGCAGCAGCGCGAATGGCCGCGTTAACGCCGCGAAGCCGCTATCGCCTCGAGTTCCACTGCGTCGAGTGGTTCCGAACCCCTTCCGAATGAAGAGCAGATCGCTCGCCTTGGAAAGCCGCCGAGAACAGAAGCGGCGATGTGACCGGCGCCGGCATGCCAACGCCACGGACGACGATCGTGCCACGGAAGCCAAGAGCAAGCGCGAGGCCCGGCGACGACAGGACGCCACGCCGGCTGTACATTTTTTATAAATGCTTTAATACCACCGCAGTACAGCTTCGCTGGTCTTCCATCTTCACCAAAATAAAACGACTGAAAGTTATTTTTTTAAAGCACGGGTGTAGTTTAGAACAAAATTACAGCTAATATTTAAAAAAGACAGGCAGTTAATTAATCATCGCGTATAAAAATTAATAAAATAAGAAATACCCCAGACGCGTCTCGTGTCAACATATGTCAACATGCAACATTACGGATAAGGTACTACGAGAACAAAGAAACTTTCAGCTTAAAAAAAGCGAAGACATAATACCCGGATTTTTGCGTTTTCTTCTAATGTCCTCGAGTGTTTGATTCATTGACATTTGTGGACACCCGCCTTTGCTTATTCAGAGTTTTTGTTTATTATTTTCATTTTTGGTGATCAGTCAGAATTGTTCTTACTGCCCTAGCAGAATCAAAACTGAGAACATCGAACACACCCAGGCGGATAACTTTAGAACCAACGTAAAAAAAAATAATAATAAAAGAAGACGTGAGCACTAACGCTGCATCGAAACCTTTTGTGACTTTGAGGGCCCACAGAAATCTCTGTGACGCGTGTAAGCGTAAAAGAAAACACAATAGGTAGCTTTAGTAGACCGTGTTTCCTTTCCGCTAAACCTCCGCTACGAAGAAACCGTCACTGCCCCTGCGCGGCGATGGCCTTGGCTGTAGAGTTCCGGGTAGCGGAGGGGCTTAGCGGAGGGGGAAACGCGGTCTACTAAAACTCGCTAATGATTTCCTTTACGTATCGGCAGAGTTTGAAAAAACGTGTTTGCACAAGGGTTCTCCCGAATAGTGAGCACTTAAGAAAAAAAAAAAGTCTACACTTGGCAAGTTTTTTTTTCTGTTTCGACGGTCACTGAGAGGACGAGGGAAGCAGGACATCTGTTTCGAATGCCCGGCGCCCACCACGCCCTCGTTGTCTTCCGGTTTGCTTTGGTTACGCGTTCAGCGCTCGAACCTTACTAGACGTTGGAGTTGCATTGAAAGTGGGAAGCTCGTGCTGGGCGGAGGGGGGCAACGGAAGGACCACTCTGACGTTTTCATCCTGTTATTGTAAACAGTGAATGATCGTATTTAATTGTTTAATTCAAAACATATTTCACGTTATTATTATGATGGTACACACATGTAAGCAATGCAATACAAAGAAAGTGACGTGCGAGTAAAGAAAAAAATATATTGGTGTTAGACAGTATATTTATTTTGCCTGAATAATTTGCTTTTGATACGAGACTTTCTTCTTTTTGCTTCTATACTAATTGGAAATAAAGCACTTAAATAAAACGTATTTATACTTGCCAAGAGGTGTCATTCCTAGACAAGATGAAAAGACACATTTTGGTACGCGTATAAACATTTAATTACACCTTAGATTGCTTTTTTTGTGCGTAAAAAAACACTTTTTTAAAGTATGAATTTTTGAAACAATATAGTAGTAATTTAGGAGTAGCTACGCGTAACGCTAGATGGCTTTGATGAAATTTATAGACGTTATTTTAGTTTCCCGAAACAAAAAAATGTAAATGCTTTCACGAATAAAAAAAGGGATATAGTTTAAAGAGGACGACCACGATTTTTTAAAAGAGGATATTTTACATATAAAACAAATATTCCGAAATATTGTGCTGTTGCGACTTTTCCCCTCTGGGACACGTGGTTCTTGCCATCGCGTAGTGCTCTTGTTTTTGAGGGAGATAAATATTTACCAAACTTGTCATTGAGGCGAAAATATTTATACTAAAAAATTACCCGTAAGTGATTCTGCCATCACGCACGCGCACCAAACCTTGAAGAAACTTGTGTAAGAATTACAACACCATTAGTTAAACTCTTAGACAAACTACTTCGCGTCCTACGCGCTAAATACTAGTTATTTTCTGAACACCAAAACCTGTCTCAGTGATTTTAACAATGTAGAAAGTGCTTTTTACCACGCAGGTCTGTAGTAAAGTTAGTCACTGTTGATTTTTGTTGGTAACCTGGCCGATTTTTTTCGTCATAATGAATATATTTATAAATCCGATAAACTTCGATAAACATACTCAGGTATAATTTTGCTTATTAGGGTTTATTCGAAAAACAAAATTTTGGGACCTCCAGTTGTAGTTATCCGAAAAACCCAGGAAAACCCCGACTAGCCTCTATTTTTCCCTGGGATACCAATTGGCCTTGGGGATACTATGACAACGTTTCCAATTATTTTTTCTATATTTTGTTTGTTTTATTGCTGTTCATTTTAGAAGCTTTTGCGCACGTGTCCTTGCCATTCGTAGTGACAATAAAGTGGGATATTCAGTCAGTGTTTTCAGTATATACGCTCCATGGGCAGGAAGCGAACGCTCCCTGGTGATTACGCCTAGGAGTTCCTAGATTCTGAAGAGAATGCCAGCAACGACATCTTTCTCTGCAAGTTTTGCCATGTCCAAGTCAGCACGGCAAATTGAAAGAGTGGCCTTCGCATTGCAGAGCACCTGCATTTAGATCGACACATCGACCTGAAACACCCGCGCCTCGAGACTGGTAGATGTATGTAGTTTAAGCTACATATTTTTTTCGAACGAATTCCTCTGTCAGTATCGTGAGCAGCTGTGCTTTTAATGTTTTGTGTATAAAACGGCTTCTTTGTTAAACTCTAAAAAAGCGGTTCTTTGCCTTCGTCCTACCAAGGTTCTTTGGGAGAATGCCTGACAACAAACAAGAGTGCTAGGGATGACGCTGATGACATCTCGCACCCGTTCTGTCGAGCACTTTGCCAAACGGGAATTCCGCTCCATTAGACGGATAGACCTCTTGGTAGCCTGTTCAGGGACAAGTGCCATGCTGCACGGGAAGTTCCGTCAAGCACTGAAATGTACCGAAAATGCATACCAGAGGTCTATGAGCACGCTCTCAAGGCGGTCAAAAAAGCAGTCAAGAACCGCCCGATATCTCTAACCATTCATAAAACGACAGAGATCCGTGGCCCTTTAGTCCTGGTGGTGTTAGTGACATTCTCTGATAACGAGCTACCTGGCCGCCGGATCTTTATGGCAGAGATTCTACAAAATGGAACGTGTCCATTAGGTTGCTGATACAAGAGGTTCTTCAAAAGCTTGTCAAATCCCTCAGTGACCAATGTGTGTTGTGCTCCGACTTTGCTTTCTACATAAACTCCACAGGGACATGCAGCCGTCGCGCACGGAATTTCGTACTCCGCATTTCAAAGATACTTGTCATATTGCCGCCCGCAGAGCCGAGAAAGCAACGCTCGGTCACGGTCTTCTAGAAGATTCCCATTCATTCTCGCACTAATTGTCACTTTCCCTTTGCTTTGTTGTTCTCGAAAGTGCCAGTTTATCCTCGCCCCGAGCGCGCGAGGCTCGAACTTTCTTTGCCGAACTTTCGAGATAACGACGCACTCTAGATAAGCAGCTGCCCGCGAACTTGTCGAGTCAGTGTCGCTCGAGCTCTGTTGTCGCCGCCGAATCGCCGCCTGCTTTTCTGCTACCTCGACGCTCTTTCGTTCTTTACTTATTTTTGGTTGGCACAAGTTCGCCTATGAAACCATTTATTTTTCAGTTCACTGCTCGTCTTCGTGTCACCTCCGTTCGTGACATTTCTGGTGGAGGTGCAGGGTATGAAACTCGTGCAGTGTACCCCTACAAGAACTCGCTCAGCAAGCCCCATTTCCCAACGACCTTCCATTGAAGACTCGGAGCATCGTGCCAGCCGCCGTCTTCAAGGACAAGCTCCTGAACTCGGACCACTCCCGGCGAGGACAAGGCAAGCGATAACGACGATGGCTTCATCGACGACGCAGGCCACAGCAGCACCCCCGTCGTTTACCTGCCCGTCGCCCCTCGGACTCCGACGCCTTTCCACGGGGAGATCCACGAGGACGTCGAGGACTGGATCCAACATTACGAGCGCGTGGCACGCCATAACGGATGGACCGCCGAGCAGTACCTGCAGAACCTCTACTTTTCGTTGGAGGGCACTGCGAGGCACTGGTTCGAGAACCACGAGGCTGCGCTCACGTCGTGGGACGCCTGCGTCACCGAGCTGAAGCGGGCGTTTATGAATCAGCATCGTAGGCATTGGGCCGAAGACCTTCTCCAGGCGAGGACTCAAGGCCCCAACGAAACGGTCACCAGTTTCGTTGAAGACATCCTCCGCCTCAGCAGCCGCGCCGACCCGCAAGCCACCGACGAGAAGAAGTTACGCTTCCTTATGAGAGGCGTGAAAAGCGAAATCTTCGGCGCACTTATTCGCAACCCCCGACGACCGTCGAAGAATTTGTTGCCGAAGCAACAAACATCGAGCGGGCGTTAATGGCCCGAGCGAGCCACTACCATCGGCTCAGCAACGTCTCCACTTTGGCCTCGACCCGCTCAGGGTTCAGCGCTGGTGCCGACGAGCTTCGCCACATCATCCGAGACGTCGTCCGAGAGGAGCTCCGAAAGCTGCTCCCCGCTGCTGAGCGTCCGGCGTCGCTGTCAGTCGCCGAGATCGTACGCGACGAGGTACAGCGGGCCTTACAGCCTGAACCACCAGTCGACGTGCCCGCCCCCGAAGAACCGACGCTGACCTACGCCGCCATAGCCAGACGACAGCCGCAAGCTCCCCGCCAAGCTGCGGCGCCACCACGCCGTGAACCTCCAGCGCCGCAGTACTCCCAACGACGCGAAGAACGGCAGCACGTCCGACCAGAGCGACCTTCGCTGAGAAAAACCGACGTGTGGTGAACGGCCGACCGACGCCCGCTTTGTTACCATTGCGGGGAAGCCGACCATGTCTACCGCCGTTGCCCGTACCGGCAGCTGGGGCTACGCGGCTTCCACCCCGACGACCCGCGACCACGCTACGGCGAGCGACCCCGGGACATCGCCGAATACCTCCGCCGGTCGCCATCCCCAGGACCGCCTCCCCGCCACGGTTTCCGATCGCCGTCACCACAACGCCCTGCATCGCCTCATCGTAGGTCCCGCCGAGAAAGCCTGTCCCCCTGCCTCGCCGGGAAAACTGAGTGCGGCAATACCGGGAGGTGGTATTGCCGATAACGAACGACGCCAATATCCTCCACAAACGCCGGAGGGCTCCCACACCAGCGACGAGACGCATAGGAACGACGGTTCTGCGACGGTGTCGAATAACCTCGACGTTACCATCGACGGCCACGACGCGAAGGCACTCGTCGACACCGGAGCAGACTATTCCGTTTTAAGTGGAAGCTCTCTCGCCGCCTTCGGAAAGTGATGACGCCGTGGGATGGCCCGAAAATACGAACCGCCGGCGGACATCTCATCACACCAGTGGGAAGGTGTACTGCGCGCGTGGACATCCACGGAGAGACCTGCCCCGTGAAATTCGTCGTCCTCAAGGACTGTTCGAGAGACGTCATCCTTGGCATGGACTTCCTCTGTGAGTACGGTGCCGTGATCGACCTTGGAGCAAACAGATTGACGCTGCGAAAGACCGTTCTACCTCCGGAGGGATCCAAAACGACGCCTGCCGCGGAGGGATACAAACCGACGCTAGCCGCCGTCCGAGTCATTGCGGACCACGTGAACCTGCCGCCACGGTCGAGTGTTCTCGTGCCCGTCGTGACCGATGCAGTTGCCCGCGGGAAAGTCCTTCTAGAGGGCAATGTCCAACTGCTTCTCGGAAGAGGAATAGGCGTCGCAAGGGGCATAGCGGAGCTGCAGGATGGACGTTCTGTGGTCTTCGTGACGAACTTTCGACCGGAGGCGCAGCACCTCACGAAAGGTGCCGCTGTAGGACACGTTGAGGAACTCCGGGCCGACGCCGAAATCGCCGCGATCTCCGACGAGCCCTCGCCATGTCAGCCACACAGTACACCACCGCCGCAGCTCGACGTTAATCCCAAGCTCAGTGCCACGGAACGACGACAGCTCGGAGACCTCCTCGCCGAGTTCGGCGACTGCTTTGCGACGACGTCGAGGGTGCGCCAGACAACAGTGGCGAAACACCGCATCGTTACCAACGAGGAAGCGCTCCCCGTGCATCGGCCGCCGTACCGGGTCTCCCCAAAAGAACGAGAGGTCATTCAAGAACAGGTACAAGAGATGCTCAACGACGACATAATTCAGCCTTCGAGCAGCCCGTGGGCCTCTCCAGTCGTACTGGTGAAGAAGAAGGACGGAACGCTTCGATTCTGCGTTGACTACCGGCGGCTCAACGCGGTGACGAAGAAAGACGTGTATCCGCTCCCCCGCATCGACGACACGCTGGACCGGCTGCGCCACTCACGGTACTTTTCGTCGATGGACCTTAAGAGTGGCTACTGGCAGATCGAAGTCGACGAACGGGACCGAGAAAAGACTGCCTTCGTCACGCCCGACGGACTGTATGAGTTCAAGGTGATGCCCTTCGGACTCTGCACAGCGCCGGCAACGTTCCAGCGTGTCATGGACACCGTCCTGGCAGGCCTCAAGTGGCAGACATGTCTCGTTTACCTCGACGACGTCGTGGTATTCTCGGCCAACTTCGACGAGCATTTGCGACGCCTTCGAGCCGTTCTTGAGGCTATCAGGACCGCAGGACTCACCCTGAAGCCGACGAAGTGCCGGTTTGCCTACGGCGAACTGAAGTTCCTGGGCCACGTTGTGAGCAACGAAGGTGTAAGTCCTGACCCTGAGAAAACTCGCGCCGTAGCTGCCTTTCCGCCGCCCACCGACAAAAAGGCCGTCCGAAGATTCCTTGGACTTTGCGCATACTACCGGCGATTCGTTCAGGATTTCGCCAAGCTTTCTGCGCCGCTCACGCACCTTACGAAAGACGCCGTGAACTTCGAATGGGGTGGAGAACAACAACAGGCATTCGACGAACTGAAGCGGCGGCTCCAGTCGCCACCGATTCTCGGCCACTTCGACCAATCAGCCGAAACGGAAGTCCACACGGACGCCAGTAATACAGGACTCAGAGCGGTACTGGTCCAACGACAAGACGGTGCGGAGCGCGTGATCGCATACGCTAGCCGGACGCTGTCAAACGCGGAACGCAATTACTCGACAACCGAGAAGGAATGTCTGGCCGTCGTCTGGGCCATCACGAAATTCCGCCCGTACTTGTATGGGAGTCCTTTTCGGGTGGTCACCGACCACCACTCGCTGTGTTGGTTAGCGAGCCTGAAGGACCCATCGGGACGCCTCGCTCGGTGGAGCCTACGACTGCAAGAGTACGACGTGACCGTGGTCTACAGGTCAGGCCAAAAACACAGCGACGCCGACTGCCTGTCCAGAGCCCCTGTCGAGTCAGCTACCGGCTGTGCCAAAGACGACGACGACGACGATCACTTTCTTGGGGCAGTGAGCGTTCACGGTATGGCAGCGCTCCAGCGGGACGATCCTGAACTGCGCGCATTGATCGACCATTTGGAGGGACGAGGGGGTACGATTCCCCGAGTCTTCTCACGCGACCTGCCAAGATTCGCCGTCCGGAGGGGTATCCTCTATAAAGAGAACTTCGGGGACAACAACTCGACGTGGCTCCTGGTGATTCCTGCTAGTCTTCGAGAAGAGATCTTCCAAGCCTGCCACGACGACCCAACATCTGGTCACCTTGGCTACAGTAGAACTCTTGCACGGATCCGAGAAAAATACTACTGGCCCAAGCTCCCGAAGACTGTCCACCTCTACGTCCGTTCGTGCCACGAATGTCAACGACGCAAGACACCACCGACGAAGCCGGCAGGTCTCCTGCAACCGATCGCGCCCCCGACTGCACCATTCCAGCAGATTGGAATGGATCTTCTCGGACCTTTCCCGCCGTCGACGCAGGGAAACCGTTGGATAATCGTGGCAACTGACTATCTCACCAGGTACGCCGAGACAAAAGCACTCCCCTCGGGGACCGCCGTGGAAGTAGCCAAGTTCTTCGTGGAGTCTATCGTCCTCCGACACGGCGCTCCACAAGTCCTGATTACGGACCGAGGATCCTCGTTCATGGCGCAACTGACACAAGAGATACTCCGCCTGAGCCACACCGACCACCGCCGGACCACGGCATACCACCCGCAGACCAACGGGCTGACGGAGCGACTAAACAAGACCATCGCCGACATGATTTCGATATACGTGGACGTGGAACACAAGACGTGGGATGAAGTGTTGCCCTACGTCACGTTCGCGTACAATACGGCGATTCAAGAAACTACCGGCATTACACCTTTTCAGCTGGTGCACGGCAGAAAGGTCACGACGATGCTCGACGCCATGCTGCCCCACGACCCGACGGACGACAGCACCGACGACGCCCAGCTGGTCACCCAACGAGCAGAAGAAGTACGCCAGCTAGCCCGTCTTCGAATAAAGGACCAGCAACGCGTGGACGCTGGCCGGTACAACCTTCGTCGCCGCGACGTGGAGTTCCAGCCCGGAGACAGGGTGTGGGTGTGGACGCCCATTCGCCGCCGCGGACTCAGCGAAAAACTGTTAAAACGCTACTTCGGACCCTACAAGGTCATCCGCCGCCTTGGGGACTTGAACTACGAGGTGCTCCCCGACGGAACCCGACCATCAGGACGCCGCCAGCCACGACCCGAAGTCGTCCACGTAGTTCGACTCAAGCCGTTCTACGCACGATAGGATTGCGACACTGCATGTTTATTTCGTTTCACCGTAAATTTTTTAGCCATTTCTGTTTTCCTTTCAGGTTGCATCGGGACGATGCACTTTTAAAACGGGGGATAATGCCGCCCGCAGAGCCGAGAAAGCAACGCTCGGTCACGGTCTTCTAGAAGATTCCCATTCATTCTCGCACTAATTGTAACTTTCCCTTTGCTTTGTTGTTCTCGAAAGTGCCAGTTCATCCTCGCCCCGAGCGCGCGAGGCTCGAACTTTCTTTGCCGAACTTTCGAGATAACGACGCACTCTAGATAAGCAGCTGCCCGCGACCTTGTCGAGTCAGTGTCGCTCGAGCTCTCTGTTGTCGCCGCCGAATCGCCGCCTGCTTTTCTGCTACCTCGACGCTCTTTCGTTCTTTACTTATTTTTGGTTGGCACAAGTTCGCCTATTAAACCTTTATTTTTCAGTTCACTGCTCGTCTTCGTGTCACCTCCGTTCGTGACAATATTTCGAACAACATCCTTCAGGAGGGGCTAAGAGTGGATCGCGTCAAGGGTGCTCACGAATTCAATGTTCATTTTTCTGCCCTTTAAAGAGCACCATTTTTTCTACGCACTGCTGGAGAGCACGAGAAAACTTCGGTGTCACTTGGTTCTGTCAGCGCGAGCATGGGCATTGACCTGAAGTGCGCATTAACTGTCAGCCCATCTATATGGTTTTCATTGTACGAAGCACGTGTTTAGAGTCTTAACTACTGGTGCACTATTGTAGCATTTATTAGGAGTAATTGGGCAGAGGGGAAGAAGTTTGTAAAGCTGAAAGCATTTGTTATGACATGTAGCTATCTGTATGACCTCCTTACTTAGCTCAGGCTCCTTAAAAGACCTCGAACGACCTGCTCTTCATCATCAAGTGAATAGAATCTGGATGGACAACGGTGCTTTACTTTACTTACTTTACGCCATGAGGCCCTCTTAAGCCAATGAACAATACCCCAAACCGACTTTGCAGCAATGTATCGGAATGACTATTTTGAGCTAAACTGTTGAAGTTCTAGCGCCACGGGGTGCTTTGGTAGCTGTTTTTCAACGGCGCGTGAATGGTCAACTCTTCTTGGGAACTACTTCGATCTCTAGAGCTTAAATACCCTGGCTGCTGAAGTTCAATAATCAATGGCTAAATAGTTGATAGTTAGTGTTCGGTCTTTTCAGGTCGCGTCGCTCGTATGTTCTAGCGGTGTTTTCCTCAAAGGTACTTAGTGTGAACAGACGTTGAACTCGCGGGAATTCGAGCGCTCATTACTGCCTCATTAGTGGTAAAAAAAACAGGTGAGGATTGAAACTGCTTTGGCCGAAGGAAATATTTACAAGGTACACCAACGTCACCGGCTTTCGGAACCGAGTAGCTACCCGCGTTGTAAACATCCGCACAATCAATTTAACTAATGAAAGCGTTCTCCCGGGAACCGCGGTGGGAAAAGGGTAGCAAAGAACTCGACACAGGCATGGCGCTTCATTTCTATTCGAGCGTTCCAAGCTTGCTCCTCTCACCAGACCGTGTACGACTCTACGTGATCTAACAAGCTTCAATTTTAAGTTTCCTTTTTTAATGCTGCTTGACTTCTTTGATTTTGATGAGCACTGTTGCACCACAAGGACACCTCAGCCGCATCGATCGAGACTCCGGCTTGTTGACTGGTTTGAAGAGCCTCGGAGAGGCTCTTTAAACCAGTCGTGGATCTTTGTGGCTTTGTCTCCTTCAGAGGCCAGATTCACGAAGAGCTTTTTAGTTTACAACTTAGTTAATATGTTCGTAAGTTAAGAACATCGTAAGAAGAGGAGAAATCGGTATTCACGGACGCCTTCTTAAGTGAGAGGAGGAAAGCGACGTTCTCGTACGGAAAAACTAGAACTTACAGGTGCCGTTGCTATGGCGATGGCGTCATCGGCAGCACGAACAACCAATCGGAGAGCTCGGCATGGTTCGGAGCTGTTCGGTGCACGTGGACTTTAATAACAAACACAGGCGGCCTTTCCGCCACCGCTTCTCTGGGGTTCGTGCCCGTGCAGTGATATGTCGACGCTAACGCGATTTAAACGAGCACAAATGCCGAGGCCAGGATACGTAACCGCCTTCGTTGACTGCCACAAACTAAATCGCTACGAAGTAAAAAAAAAAACTGTCATCGTTGGTAAAAGACGACCCGTGCCAGTCGTTTGCAAAGCGACATAGATGGAAACAAATCACCGCGGCGTTTTTCGCGGCCTCGGAAATGCGGGAGCGAGCCGACGTTAAAAAATATACGTTTGAACTACGAGAGTGTCAGCAAGAGCCACGCTTCCCCTTCGGAGCGGTCGCGCGCGTTTGATCGAAGTGCTGGATTCGCGCTGTTGGACCGCGAATTGGTAAGCGCTTAGGGATCGATCTTTCAGGATTGCAACTCGATACTGTCGGGACACTCGGCAAAGAAAGGTTGGATCAGCATTGCGTGGCTCCAACGAGATGTTATAGCTCGACAGTGACGTGCAGTCGTGTCAGAATGGAAATGGCATAACAAAGTGTACACACCGTTCTGCGAAGGTAATCCATACGGCGTTTATTTGAGCTCTAGATCACACAAAACAAGGAGATAAAATCGATGAGAGTCCCTTTTCGACGACAGCGTTCGTCACCGCTGCCTCGGAAAACAAGATGACAAGTGGAAGAGATTGACCTCTTGATCTAAAATTTAGGTCACTGATCATGCTATAATACGGGAAGGGTCCACAAGGGTCGCGCGGGCATATTCCATTCAGCAAGCCAGCCGGTCGTGACAGACGGTCTTGGCCAATGACCGTCGGAGCAACGGTGTGCCCAGTCGGAGTTGCTGCTAGGCCTATATTCTGCCGAGCTCGCTTGGACGGTGGAATCGCGGTCGTTGTAGCTCTTCTCAGTCGTTTGTGGATCCAGCGTTCTTGTTCGTCGCGGTGTGTTTCAAGTACTTTTTACTTGCGGCTTGAAGACGGGACGCGCGAGAAGAGCACGTTGAAAAATAAACGTTCGTTGGTCGTCGCGACCATGTAACTGAGCGACACAGTCGGCCATGCTGATTTGATCGTAAAAAGTGCGTAAGACAGATCCGGAGCTGTCGTAGGATTCCGTCGTAACCTGCGCAATACTTACGAGAATTTTTTGTTTTTGAGAATAGGAATTGGTTTTTACGTTTTGTCATACGCACATTTTTGGCGTAAGATCGTTTCGTGAATCTGGCCTCAGATCTTTTCAGACGTTAAATGTGTTCCAAGGTTACACGAGAGATTTTCTTTTTTTAATTCCAGCCTCAGATGAGTTGGGAAAAATAAAAATGATGGAGAATTAATGTTTTGGCCTACATAAAATTTCAACGCACTAATGCAGCTACTTCTAAACATAATCTCTGCAAAGATTTAGGGAGTTCAGATGACGTAACACAAGCTTTTAGATGCTCTCCTCAAATTATGTTTCCACCGGCGCTCTCAGTCATTCCAGCACGCGTTCAACAAGATTATCAGACGTCACAGTCGTTTAACCTTCAACTCCACCATCATAAAATTATGTTCGTCTTCCGAGAAACTTCGTGTACCTTCCTCCATACGCATGACACGTTTGTGGCGACTGACGATATTGTTATCAGTGATTGAGCCACAACATTCTTTGAGAACAACAATCAAAAATGTGGGGCACATCATGAGAAATACCTCAATCTGCGCTTTGAATGCGTTCGATGAATACACATAATGCATACGTTTAAAGTTCGTGTCGGAACATTGTTTGGTAATGTTTTAATTTTATTGTAGCTTATTAAAGTTTGAGGTGAAAAACAAAACTGCCATAATATATGCAGCACATCAGTTGTTCTGCCTTAAATTGTACCGCTTTCTGACGCCGCGTCATTAACTTAACTAAAAGTTGTTGGGCAGATCTATATGAAGAGCGCCATTTTAATCTCCCTCAAGGGGACTTCTGATGCCCAATCTGTGGATCTGGAATTCAGCAATTGTAGTACGGCTGATATCCTTCGTTATTTAACGTGCCGAATTCAGCAGTTATCAGATCTCATTGCCACTACCCGAAACAATGCTCACTAAAACGGGCAAAGGCTGTAGACTGGGTGCCTTGGGATGACAAACACGCAGCATACGTTGATGTCCCATGATGGCGTCTGTCAAGGACGCCATCATGGGCGCCATGATGAACGCCAATATATATATATACATATACGGGCATGGTGGCGGGAGGCCGAAGGCGTGGGTATATAGCTTGGAAGAGAAAACCTTTGTTGAAAACAGCAACAACGGATGAATTATTCTTCGACGTTTCGGCCGGAGTCCGACCTTCGTCAGGAAGAACTTTTACAGATGAACGCGGGTAGTATTTATACAATGCTATGGTCGAGTCCAAGTTGGACTCGACTTGCACTAGAACCTTAGTATTGTATAAATACCACCCGTGCTCATCTGTAAAGGTTCTTCCTGACGAAGGACGGACTCCGGCCGAAACGTCGAAGAATAATTCATCATATATATATATATATATATATATATATATATATATATATATATATATATATATATATATATATATATATATATTTGTATGCCAGGATGGTGGCATGGTTTATGAAAGAGTAGCAAACATTTCTCGTAAAATATCTTGCGTTGATATACGACGCTGGTGGCCCTTATCGGGACCGCCGTGCAACGTCATCCTTCAAACCTTCACGGTACACAAAGTGCGTATTATTAAGTGTAATAAATTGATTTTCTGAGTAGCTAATTTGTAACTCGGCCGTTTATCTGGCACAGCCATTTCAAACAAATGCATAATGTGTGCGATTTTCCTCAATTTGTTGACGGTGCTTTCGCTCATATACTTACTTCTTTTGGCGGCACGGTTGAAAGTATGTTAAAACTTAATACAAAGATACCTAACTTTCGCTAGGTATACTATATTTTTTTGCCACATTTGGCCACAGCCAAGAAGTTGCCCCACGTACAGCGTATAAAAATATGTACCCTTGACCGTTAACACATACCTGACGTGAATACAGAACTAAAATTTGCTTTGCGTAAGGAAATAAATCCGTTCAGTTTAAATGCCGGCTGCACCTTTTCCTGTTAATTTAGTGCGATGTACTTCGCTTTGCAAGGGCGGAAACTCGTCTCCTCCCATCAGTTCGTACACACCAAGGAGAAATTCAAGAGGACATAAAATGATAGGCAGTCTTCAGTAAACCAGCTTTCTGCTGCACGCAACAGAGACGTCTGAGAGTTGTCATTCCATGCCTGTTTATCTGCGTGGAGAATAAAGGCCAAGATTATTTAAATCGTGATTTAGGTCATGATACAGATTGTTATTTAAATCAAAGAGGTTTTGCTACGATGATTTAAACTAAACCTTTCCCACCAAAATAAACCCTAAAATATTTTTGATTTCTCATTTGTATATTGCCGCGGGCGCAGCTGACCAAGTAGGCAGCGCGCCCGTGGCCTAACAGTTATCGCGCTCGCCTTCTACGCAAAAGGCCAGGGTTCGATTCCTGGCCGCGTCTACACATTTTTGATAATGCTGTAATGTGATGTTCTGGTGAATTCGAGAACCGTCTTGCTGATTCGAGGTTAGAATGTTCCACACATCGAACCTTCTACGCCGCATGTTCCAGAAGCCCACGCGGGTACAAAGGGGCTCCGCGTGGCAACCCGGAGTCAGTTTCGCCCCAGCGTTCGATTCTGCTCTTTCGCCGATTTCGACGCCCGCGACGCTCTGCTGTTATCTTTTGTTTCCTTCTTTATTTTGGGCACAAGTTCGCCCCCATTAAACGTTTCAGTTTCCTCAGTTATTCCTTGTTTGTCACTTCGTCATTCGTGACATTTTGGTGGAGGTGCGGGGTACCATCCTATGCCCGTAAAGCGTACCCCTACGAAGACAACCCGCCCGAGTGAGGTGCTCAGCCCCGGAAGGCTACCCTTCGCCGAAGACGCCGAAGCCCGAAGAAGCCGTCGGATCAGAGGTCAGTCCCCCGAATTGGGCCCCTTGCCCGAAAACCGGAGGAAGAAAATACCGACCATGACCACCGCACCCGTCGTCATCCTGCCCGTCGCTCCCCGCACTCCAACGCCCTTTCACGGCGAAGCCTACGAGGATGTCGAAGACTGGCTGCAGCATTACGAACGTGTAGCTCGCCACAACGGATGGACGGCTGAGCAGCGCCTCCAGAACCTGTACTTCTCGCTGGAGGGTACATCGAGGCACTGGTTTGAAAACCACGAAGCCTCCTTCACTACATGGGAGTCCTGCGTCGCCGAACTGAAGCGGACGTTCGTTAACCACCACCGTCGCCAGCGAGCAGAGGACCTACTTCAAACAAGGGTGCAGGGCCCCAACGAAAGCGTGACCAGCTTTGTTGAGGACGTCCTGCGGCTAAGTGCCCGAGCCGATCCGGAGGCCGCCGAGGAAAAGAAACTTCGAGTCCTCATGCGTGGCGTCAAGGCAGAAATTTTCGGAGGCCTGGTCCGCAACCCCCGACGACCGTCGATGCTTTTGTGAGCGAAGCCACCAACATCGAGCGCGCACTGACGGCCCGAGCAAGCCACTACCACCGAATCGCCGGCGCGCCTGCTGCTCCAACCGTCGCTGCTTCCCTTCTGGACCTGAATACCAGCAGTGCCGACAGCCTTCGGGAGATCGTCCGTGAAGTCGTCCGGGAAGAACTCCGCAAGGTACTTCCCGCTGCGGATCGCCCGTCCTCACTGTCGCTCGCCGAGGTTGTCCGGGAAGAAGTTCATCAGGCGCTGCAGCCAGAAGTTCTCGTCGGCGCCACTCCCGAACCGCCCACGCTGAGTTACGCCGCAGCTACCCGACGACCACCGCCCCCAGCTCACAAGTATACGGCGCCACCCCGACGTGAGCCTCCAGTGCCGCAGTATTCCCGACGCCAAGAAGATCGGGCGCACGTCCGCCCAGAACAAGCTGCGCCGCGAAAGACCGACGTGTGGAGGACGGCCGATCGACGCCCGTTGTGCTATCACTGCGGGGAAGCCGACCACATCTACCGACGATGCCCCTACCGCCAGCTGGGCCTACGAGGGTTTGCGCCCAACGACCCTCGACCGCGTCTCGGAGAGCGACCTCGGGACATCGAGGACTACCTCCGCCGCTCTTCATCTCCTGAGTCGTCTCCCCGCCGAGGATTCCGTTCACCGTCTCCCCGACGCTCGCCATCGCCCTTCCGCCGGTCTCGCCGGGACAGCCTGTCACCCATTGCTTCCCGTCGGGAAAACTAGGCGCGGCAATGCCGGGAGGTGGTGTTGCCGAAGACGAACGGTGCCAAGATCCTCCAAGATCGTCGGAGCACTCCCACTCTAACGCCGCAACGCCGCGAAACGACGTTTCTGCAACGGTGTCGAATAACCTCAACGTTATCATCGACGGCCACGACGCGACGGCACTCGTCGACACCGGAGCAGACTACTCCGTTTTGAGTGGGAGACTCTCTCGTCGCCTTCGGAAAGTTACGACGTCGTGGGACGGACCGCAGATACGAACCGCCGGTGGACATCTGATTACACCTGTCGGCAGGTGCACTGCTCGCGTTGAGATCCACGGTGAAACCTGCCCTGTGAAGTTCGTCGTTCTGCAAGACTGTTCGAGGGACGTCATTCTCGGAATGGACTTCTTGTGTGAATACGGCGCCATCATCGACCTTGCGGAGAACAAGCTGACGCTTCGGAAACCTGTCCCATCGGCAGAAGATCCCAAAGCGACGTTAGCCGCAGTGCGAGTCCTCACCAGCCACGTCAATCTGCCGCCGCTGTCGAGTGTCTTTGTGCCCGTCGGGACCGAAGAAGCCACCTGCGGTGTAGCCCTGCTGGAAGGAAGCGTCCAACTTCTCCTAGAACGAGGGATTGGCATTGCAAGAGGCGTAACCGAGCTCCAGGATGGGCGTACACTCGCTCTTGTCACCAACTTCCGGCAAGAGTCACAGCACCTTACAAAGGGGGCAACTGTGGGCTACGTCGAGGAAATTCAGGACTCAGCCGCTATCGCCGTGATCTCAGAAGACGCCTCTCCGACGCAGCATAAGAGAACCACGCCGTCAGATATCGACATCGACCCAACCCTCCCCCTCCCCCACCGACGACAGCTGACTGACCTCCTCGCCGAGTTCAATGAGTGCTTTGCCACGTCATCAAAGGTGCGCCAGACGACGGTCGCGAAGCATCGAATAGTTACTGATGACAACGCACTTCCTGTGCATCGGCCACCGTACCGAGTCTCTGTGAAAGAAAGGAAGCCATCCAGAAGCAAGTTCAGGAAATGCTTGATGACGACATCGTCCAGCCCTCCAACAGTCCGTGGGCTTCCCCAGTAGTCTTGGTGAAGAAGAAAGACGGAACACTGAGGTTCTGTGTGGACTATCGCCGGCTGAACGCAGTAACAAAAAAGGACGTCTATCCGCTGCCCCGCATCGACGACACCCTGGACCGGCTGCGCCACGCCCGATACTTTTCGTCGATGGACCTGAAGAGCGGGTACTGGCAGATTGAGGTCGACGAACGAGATCGTGAGAAGACGGCCTTCGTCACGCCGGACGGACTGTACGAATTTAAAGTAATGCCGTTCGGGCTGTGCACAGCGCCGGCCACCTTCCAGCGCGTTATGGACACCGTCCTTTCCGGCTTGAAATGGCAGAGCTGTCTCGTCTACCTCGACGACGTTGTGGTATTCGCGAGCGAATTCGACGAGCACCTGAGACGACTGCGAGCCGTGCTACGGGCCTTCAAGGCTGCTGGGTTGACCCTCAAGCCTTCCAAGTGTCGGTTCGCCTATGGTGAGCTGAAATTCTTGGGCCACGTCGTGAGTGCTCAGGGGGTAAGCCCTGATCCTGCAAAGACGTCCGCTGTCGCCGAATTCCCCAAACCATCAGACAAAAAGGCCGTCCGGAGATTCCTTGGGCTGTGCGCCTACTACAGACGTTTTGTTCGTGACTTTGCACGGATTTCTGCACCGCTGACGCATCTGACGAAGGACGACGTGCAGTTCCAGTGGGGAAAGGAGCAAGAACAAGCGTTCGACGAACTCAAGCGAAGGCTCCAGTCGCCCCCTATCCTCGGGCATTTCGATCAGTCGGCGGAGACAGAAATCCACACGGACGCCAGCAATACCGGTCTCGGTGCAGTACTCGTTCAGCGACAGGAAGGGGCAGAGCGAGTAATCGCTTACGCAAGCCGGGCGCTGTCTAAGGCAGAAAAAAATTATTCAACGACCGACAAAGAATGTCTTGCTGTCGTCTGGGCGATAACCAAGTTCCGCCCATACCTGTACGGGATCCCGTTCCGCGTTGTCACGGACCACCACGCTCTCTGTTGGCTCGCCAATCTCAAGGACCCGTCAGGACGCCTTGCTCGCTGGAGCCTTCGACTGCAAGAATTCGACGTGACAATTGTGCACAAGTCTGGCCGCAAACATAATGACGCCGATTGTTTGTCAAGGGCCCCAGTCGAATATCCTCCCGACAGCACCGACGACGACGATGACGCCCGTTTTCTCGGAGCAATTACAGATACCGACATGGGAGCACTTCAACGAGACGACCCCGAACTTCGCGCCGTGATCGAACACCTCGAAGGTCAGGGAAGTTCCGTTCCGCGATTCTTGGCCCGAGACTTGTCAAGCTTCGTTCTGCGGCGAGGCGTGCTTTTCAAGAAGAACTTCGGAACCAGCAACCCTGCCTGGCTGTTGGTTGTTCCTGCCAGCTTGCGAGAAGATATTTTTCAAGCTTGCCACGACGACCCGACGGCTGGACACCTTGGCTACAGCAGGACACTCGCCCGGATTCGTGACAAGTACTACTGGCCGAGACTCCCGAAAACCGTCCATTTGTATACACGGTCGTGCCATGAGTGCCAACGACGTAAGAAGCCTCCGACGAAGCCAGCAGGACTCCTGCAGCCGATATCTGCCCCGACTACGCCTTTCCAGCAGGTCGGAATGGATTTACTTGGGCCATTCCCAACATCGACGCAAGGAAACCGCTGGATTATTGTCGCGACCGATTATCTTACGCGATACGCCGAGACGAAAGCCCTGCCGTCGAGAACAGCGGTGGAAGTCGCCAAGTTTTTCGTCGAATCTATTCTCCTTCGACATGGCGCCCCCGAAGTCTTGATAACCGACCGAGGGTCATCGTTCTTGGCTCAGCTGACGCAAGAGATCCTTCGGCTCAGCCACACCAGCCATCGTCGGACCACCGCGTACCATCCGCAGACCAACGGGCTAACGGAGCGGCTCAACAAGACGATCGCCGACATGATCTCCATGTACGTCGACGTAGAGCACAAGACGTGGGACGAGGTATTACCATACGTCACGTTCGCCTACAACACCGCAGCTCAAGAAACAACCGGGTTTACACCATTCGAGCTGGTGCATGGCAGGAAAGTGACAACCATGCTGGACGCCATGCTGCCCCATGAGCCAGTGGAGGACGGATGCGACGATGCCCACGCGGTCAGTCAGAGAGCAGAAGAGGCACGCCAACTAGCCCGCCTTCGAATCCACGATCAACAGCGTGTCGACGCTCGCCGGTACAATCTTCGGCGCCGCGCCGTCCACTTCCAGCCCGGAGACAGGGTGTGGGTGTGGACACCGATACGGCGCCGCGGTCTCAGCGAAAAGCTTCTGAAACGCTATTTTGGACCCTACAAGATCATCCGACGCCTCGGCGATCTGAACTACGAAGTCCTTCCCGACGGAACGCGCCCATCTGCAAGACGTCAGCCGCGACCCGAGGTGGTGCACGTCGTGCGGCTGAAGCCGTATTACGAACGATAGAACTTTCCACCCTCGTCGACGAGTGAACTGTGAACTGTGAACTGCGGCTCGCGATTATGCTGTCCTTTTGCTGTGGATTTCTTTTGTTTTGTTTTTACTTTGTGCTGCATCGGGCCGATGCACTTTTTTAAAGGGGGAATAATGCCGCGGGCGCAGCTGACCAAGTAGGCAGCGCGCCCGTGGCCTAACGGTTATCGCGCTCGCCTTCTACGCAAAAGGCCAGGGTTCGATTCCTGGCCGCGCCTACACATTTTTGATAATGCTGTAATGTGATGTTCTGGTGAATTCGAGAACCGTCTTGCTGATTCGAGGTTAGAATGTTCCACACATCGAACCTTCTACGCCGCATGTTCCAGAAGCCCACGCGGGTACAAAGGGGCTCCGCGTGGCAACCCGGAGTCAGTTTCGCCCCAGCGTTCGATTCTGCTCTTTCGCCGATTTCGACGCCCGCGACGCTCTGCTGTTATCTTTTGTTTCCTTCTTTATTTTGGGCACAAGTTCGCCCCCATTAAACGTTTCAGTTTCCTCAGTTATTCCTTGTTTGTCACTTCGTCATTCGTGACAATATTTTTATTTATTTCTATGTTAGTTTGTTTCGTATTTATATTGAAGAATCATCAAGCAAGGAAGATATGTATATCAAGCTAATCACGAGCACAAATCAGTGGGCTTTTGATAAAATCCAAACTTTGATATTTCTTTCAATTATTTAATTTGTTGGTCAGTTACGTATCTTCTCACTGCATGTAAATTACAATGCAAAAAAGGAAACGAAATCTGGAAAAGTAATGCCGTATTGCAACAGAAACTAAAAAGTGAAAATAAGCTAAATAAAGTATGTTCACTA
Organism: Ixodes ricinus; assembly: GCA_037355805.1. NCBI lineage: Eukaryota > Metazoa > Arthropoda > Arachnida > Ixodida > Ixodidae > Ixodes > Ixodes ricinus. The sequence continues at coordinate 77,787 of JAZHYW010038957.1, read as the reverse complement.
ATTATTTAAAAAAAAAAACAAGCGATGTTTGTTCTACTATGGCGTGTTACTCAATAAAAAAGTTGCTAATTAACCTGACCCTTAAACTTTGAGTACTTTTCCGCATTTTTTCAGTAATTGGACGGACTGATCAATCAGTCTTCCACATTGAAAATATAACTAGATACTTGGAAACCCTATTTTATAACTACAGCGATTTCAATCAAATTTATCTAATTTAGATCAAATAAATCTAATTTACCCGATTTAAAAAAAATATAATTTATTCAACCCTGCTTGCATATAGAGTAGAACACAGACATATTCGTATTTGCTGTAGTTTCGCTTTGAGAGCAGAAAGGGTACTTACGGCGCCAATACTCTGCACGTGAAACTGTTGGAACAAACGGAATTCTTTTAAAAAGCCACCGAATGAGCGTATCGGCCATGTGCTTTCTTTTCTACAGCATTTTCCCGAAAGGATTCTGTTTGGCTTTACGAAATGACGGTAGTTCAACGTGGGCCCTGATGCTTACAACGAACCGCTTACGCCAGCATCGTCTGACTTCACTCGTTTCTTGCTAGATAAATAGTGTTTAATCTTTCAACAAAGCAGCGGCACGACAACAACACGGTAGAAAAGAGGAGCTGGTAGGAGGCGGAGGCAACTGCCCTTTCCACAGGGGTGAAATCTGTGAGACACAAAAGCTGCTCGTCTAGATTGCCGACGTAAACATATGGCGAATGTTTGCGTCTCCGCGACATCGAGGTATGATCACATTAGGGAAGTTCCGAAAATTAAAACAGAAAGCCAATTAGGTAAAGCAAGAGTGAAAACAGACAGCACAAACCAAATAATAAGAAACGGTTTGTGTGGGGCTCTAAGCAGTGGAAAGTTAGTTTGATGTCTTGGCTATCAAATTAGAAATTTAGTCAGCGCAGTAGAACTGTTAGCCTGGAATTTCGAGGTGCATCACGCAGCAGTGATACACGACCGCGCGCGGGCTTTACGCTACTCCAAATCGAAACAGGCAGGAATGGAAATTTAACCCAGAATTTCTGAGTGAACCGCAACGAACTTCGCTCCGCGTGGTCAGATCTGTAGTGCAACAACTGACTCAACCACCGGACCCTCACGCACAAGATTCCGCTTAGTTTTAGTGCCAATCATTGCCTATTCGCTTCAACAATTCGGCCATCAAGTGTGACTAAAAAATAGACTAAAGAAAAAAATATTTAAAAAATTAACATGATCTTTTTTTAAAATTTGTATGCACACATGCGGCATGTGAATAACGCTTTTAATTCATTTACGACGAACATTAAAATGGGTTTCGCCTGTTATCTTGCTGTGACATTACTACAGATATGCAAGCATGTGGTCGAAGTGTACCGAGAAAAAATCTAACAATAAACTTATATTGTTCAAACGAAGAACAAAAGAACAGAAACTTGTCTTAGGCAATTTCTGCCGCCACATCACAGATAATGCACTAGATAGGAAAAAGTGCTGCCGACAGATGGCGTACGCCGCGTCGAGGGACGGCTGAAGCCAAATCAAAAGCCTTACTAAAATCTGTAAATATGCCAAGGGTAAATAATCGATTTTTTATGTTTTTCAAAACTATGTTTTTGCTGAATTAATGCCGTTTTTGCAGGCTTTCCTTTACGGACACCAAATTGACAAGCCGTTAACACAAAATGCTTATTAAAGAAAGAGTTTAGGCATTTAAAAATAATCGTTTCAAGCCCTTTGGAAAATATTTGAAGTATTGAGATAGGTGTGTAATTCGTTAGGAAATTTCTGTCTCCTCCTTTAAATATAACAGAGACTTTAGCTATATTCATTTTACGGAGAAATGTTCCTTATGACGAGGCAAGGTTAAAAATGTGCACCAAGCAAGGTGTGATGTCATTAAGAACAAATTTCACTGGCCTAACTTGTAAGTCATTTGTATCGCAGCTTCTACTCTTGCTGAGACTCGCAAACATGTTAAATACTTCGTGTTCATCAGTCGGCGTTAAAAAAAGTGTCTTGTGTACTTTGTGTTCAATAAGGTTTGAAGCACTGACATGTAGCGGCGGATTTGAATTTACAAAGGCTGTGTTAAAGTGTTCTGCTAACAACGTTCCCGATATATTGTTGCAAATGATTGAAAATTGGTCTACATCATTACGCCGTCCACTGCGGCGTAAAATTTCATTTATAGATTTCCAAACTATTTCTGGACGTTTTCTAGAATTTCTCTTAAAGAGCTGTGTATAATACTCCTGCTTAGCCTTTCGTAACTTAGATGTCAGGTGGTTCCGAAATTGCTTGAAAATGATCAGTGTATCGGGATTTCGCGTCGATAAAAAGGACCTGTACAAACGATCCCTCTTTTTTAGCTTTCTGGGGTGGAGAGGTGTGATCCAGGGCTTCCGAATATATTTACCAACTGTTTTTGTATCCCAGGAAAAATTCGAGCTATAAATTTTGCTGAAGACGTCAATAAATGCGTTGTAGGCCTAATCTACGCATGTTTTGGAATAAACTGGGTCCCAGTCAGTCCGAAAGATCTCTGCCCCAAACTTTTCCAAATTACGCTCGGATATGTTTTGAGAGACATATGTAACTCTATTTGAGCTTTTTACGGAAGTGGTATAGGGACCGGACATGAATAGGGGAATGTGGTTACTAATGCCACTAGTGATTGTACCAGCGTCATGAACATTTTCACAAACATATTTGTAATAAAAAGATCGAGGGCACTTCAAGAGGAAATATTTATTCTAGTGGGAGACTGGATAACATTCATGAAACAATTTGAGCTTATGATGTTATTCAATTGCGACTAAAGAGTCGAGTGTTGCAATGTATTTACATTGAAATCTCCTCATAGAAAAAGGGATAACTTATTTACCGATATAAAGTCGAGATATCTATCCAAAAACAAACCAAACCTATCGAAACACGCTGACGGCGGCCTATATACTACCGAGAAAATAAGATTGTTACTTCTCACTGTTAATATTTCGAAGTCTTCAATCATTTCAGTGTACGTTTCCAGGACTTGATACCGAATGTTTTGCCGAGCATAAATAGAAAAACCTCACCAGCGTCTCTCATTACGATTTAAATAAAAATTGTAATAACCTTTTAAGACATGCATAACATCGTCATCATGGTACCATGTTTCAGTGAAGAAAATACGTCGAACTGGGATGGAAAATGAGAAATTAAGGTATCTAATGCATCCATTTAAATTTTGAGAGAGGGCACATTGAGATGAAAGGTCCGGCTTCTTGTCCCTTGTCATTTGAGCTGTTCTAACCTTTCAAAAATGTCGTACGAACTCTCCCAAGTTTTCAACCTTAGCTATGTTCATAACATTTAACGCGTCAAAACATCCATCATATGAAACATTCATTTGGGGCTGCTTTGACTCATTGGACCATAGGACGCGTTAGATATTCTGACTCGTTGGACGTTTTGACGCAATCCGGGCTTTGATTCAGATATATAAAGTTTTCTTGTAGTATGTTAAATTTATTTTACCTGAATGGGTCGTTATTTTGTTTAACCGACTTTTAAAATTATGATAAGCAAATGCCATATGTTTTTTGATAAACCTTTATAAATGACGAAGAGACGAACAATGTTTTCACATTTTCAGGAAATCTTAGCCAAGCGCAGAGAATGAGTACAATATTTCTACTCTCTGTTTTGTCATCATTAGTGTACAGTACACTGGTTAGTGAGGTTGTACACCGTGGCACTGTAGTACCTTATCAGAGCTCGTGAAAACAGTTTGCAGTGTTCCGCTCTGTATTGCACCCAGGAGGAACAGGCATGCACAGCGGTGACGACTCCATAGTGCGGTGAGGAGATTGCACACTTGAAAATGATACAAGAAGACTTACTGCGTATAAAATATTTTTTGGCATGCAGGTGTGCGAAAGGTATGTTCTAAGAAGGCTAAAAAAGAATATATGGTTTTAGATTTACGAGGAAGGAATTTCAGCACTTTATTTGTGCTTAACGCCTAATAAAGAATAAAAAAATTAAATGTGTATATTTTCCGTCACCGGTTCGAGCATAGTACACGTCACGTCCGGAGGACCATCAAAGCGGGCGATGGGCGCTTATGACGTTTTTCTCCGCCATAGGTGGAACGGTTAAAATCATCAAGCTCGGGAGCGGGCTCCACGTGCCTCCAATAATGTCGCAGCTAAATCCGAGAAAATGGTCCGGAAGCGTTCGGAAGTATAACGTATGCTCGGGAAGTCAAAGTAATTTCTCAACAAGAAGCAGACGCTGGAGAAGCAGGCGCACGGAAGGCCGAAAACTTTTTATGCTCCAGGTCACATTTTGGGACAGATGAAGGGCTGTTGTTGCATGTTTAGGCGCATATGCTCCGTCATGGTTCATTACGCTACCTTCGCTTCGCACCGGAGTTGACGGTGCAGAGTAAACTGCACGCTTGTTAGGCTTGTCGGCGTTATACCATGCGATCGTCCCAATCTCCGTATACATGTCTTGCACCAACGTCACATGATGACATTGAACACGGGTAGCCCCCGTGCTGGTGGTTGACTCGACGGCCATTCGCAGCGAGAGCAATGCCGCGCTGCGCTCGCGTATCCCGGCAATCGTTTCGTCGGCATGCCCCGCGAGACAGAGTAGCCTTCAAGGTGGAAAAGCACGAGCGGCAGGAAAGGGATGCGGCCGGGGAAGACTGAGTTTGCGGGGCACATTTCATAGCGGCGAGCGACGGCATTTTTCTACCGTCGTTTACGTTCGCGCAAGCCTTTGCATCGGCTTTTGCCCGTTCGCAATGTAGACGTCCTTTGCCTTTCGTTACATCATGGCGTTTCCACGCTTCGAGCGCACTTTCGGGGCTCCCCGCCGAGTACGGGTGAGTGTCGCGCAGCGAGCCTGGCCAGACGGCGATCAGTCGGCGGCGGCCCCCATATGCAAGGTCACCGAGACGCCGTCGCAGGGGCATCGGTTTGTGCCGTCCGCTAGACGGTAACCTTTGCAAGAAGCGAAAGTGTGCAGGCCAGCCGGTTAAGAAACATCATAATATAAACCCCGAGACAATGAGAGTTGTGTTGTCCGTTCTTTTATTTATCCTTTTTCTCAGGGTTTAGATTATGACGTTAACCTTAGATTGTTTACTAGTACCTTCCAAAGTCGTAACAATTGTTGTAAAACGACTCCTACAGAAACTCGGGCGCGCAATAAAGCTTTTGCTTTTTTTGTGGGGGGACACGACAGTTTTTTACATTAATTTCGTAGGAGGTATATTCAAACTTTCTGCTAATGGCACCAATGCCGAAAAATTCAGCACGTGCTGAATAAACGTCATAATCGTAATCTCAGCGCATTTTTCAAGCTCACATGCAACAAAACTAGGTACGCTTTGTTGAAAATATCGTGCATGTCACCGTATGTCCGGACAGTTAGCGGCATCCTACGTCTTGGTAGGCGCATTCGCGCGGTGTGAAGTCCACCACCAGCATGGCACAGGGCCCCGTCCTTACCTAGCGTGACGTCACGTGCAAGGCATCTATATCCTCAGGCGGGAGAACAATGCCAATCTGGAAGAAGTGTTGTATTGGTTTCACTTGCGAAAAGATGGCTTCCACAGCGCTTCCACCACACTGTATTCCAAGGGGTTACCGAAGTATAGTTTGTACCCCGACTTTCACCCCGAGATGCGACGCTATAATATTTTAGGCAAAATCGTTGACTAAAGCACCAGTATTTCCAGAGGCCTTCAATACGGTTTATTGTGTGCACAATCTTACATCAATAAAAATTACTAATATTAAGCCAAGCCAACTCACCTACTACGCTCGGCGACAACTTTTCTTGGCAATGCAGTGGAGGGTACAGGCAGGCGTTCCTCTCCCATTTTGAGCGCTGAATAAACCAGTGCGCGGGCTGTCCTCCTCTCCACTGCATTGCCAAGAAAGGTTGTCGCCGAGTATAGTCAGTTCGTTCTATGGAAGGACTCCAATCATTTAAATCCTCTCAACGTAGTTGAGCACGCCTTCAAATGTCGGAACTGGAGTCGCCAAGTAGCACGAAAACATAGCCATCTCCTCGTGTAGCCGCTTGTTACGTCTGGTCACTTTAACTGCCGGTGCAGACGCCACCGCGAGGGTATCCAAGAGCAGTGCTTGGATCCTGTTTTGCGAGGAACGCTGGATAACTCGCATGAACTGTATGAATTCTGCTAAGTATGGATGATGACCCGTCAGCCTGCAGTGTAGTCCGTTACGTCACCCTTACAGCATGTTGGTGATGCTCGGTCTATCGTTCTCAAAATGGCCCCATATGTCTTTGACGTCTGCGTTCGAAAGCCAGAAGTTGTCAAAATAATTGGCACGTTGCTTCAGCCGAGTAGCGTCCAGTGGATGTACCGGTGGCTGTGCACAGCTAGCAGGTCCCTGGCGAATGTGAGTTACATCCATCCCGGAACCGTCATCGCAAAGTACAAGCGTTATCTCATAAGTAATATATTTATTTATATCTTGGTGCCTCAAAACGACCGAAATATTTGCAAATAACAAATAATGCGAACAATTATAACACCATGCATAGATCCACGTGTACAACCTTATAAAGAAAGGTTAAAACGATATGATATCTATGTGTAAAAGGGTGACTCCGGTACCGAAAAAAACGATATGGAATTTAGCACGATAACATCCAAACTGGATTATCGAACCGGGAATCTTACCGTAAAATATGCATACTGTGGCCAAACCGTATAGCCAGTGCCTACCGTAATCTAGATTGGATTACTGTACACTGTAAAATGAGCCGTGTCTAAACCGTCTGGCCGGTGCCTACCGTAATCTGGACTGGATTACTGTATACCGTAAAATAAACCGTGTCTAAACCGTTCGGCTGGTGCAAACCATAATCTGAACAGGATTACTGAATGCTGTACAATGAACCGTGTTGCCCTACTGAAAAAAACCATATAGTTTTCATACAGGTTGACTCGTTTGGGTCATAGATATGATGTTGTCGACATACGGGGCCCGTATGCAAACAGGTTGTTACTATATGTGAACGGGTCGCAGACAGGAGCACCCGACCTGATACGGGTCGACCTGTTATGCGAGTCCTCCCATTCTGCAGGTCCACCTGTACGATTCCTGTTCGGAAAAAGGTGAGCTAGCAACCCCCGGTCTGCCCCTCGTATTCTGAGGCTCTCCATTGAAATGAACTCCTGACACCCTTCCTGAAAAGATCATGCAAAAGAAAGTAACAAAATGACTCGAAAGCAGGTACAGCTAACGAAACAGGTATATTACACGCATGACAAAGCAAATAACCCAGCACTGTCATGACATCAACAGGAAAACTGAGTTAGCTCCCAAAAGTAGCTTAAAACTGCAGCTTCCTGTTGATATCTTGAAGTTGCTCCGCAATATACTTGTTCATGAGACCCCTCCGTTTCCTAGGCGACACATCCAAGGGTGCTTGCCCGATGTCCATGTCGAAGGCATCTGAAAATGAAAAGAACGCGGAAATGATCCACAGGAACCGCTGTAGGTCAAACCTGTTTATATCGAAATCGCAAAAAACCGTCTACCAGTTCGATATAGCAGGTAAATTTATATAGAAGCTTTAATGAATTTGACATCAAACAAGCACGCCACATTTATAAAAGTTGTTTACTCTTGAAGTAGCGTCTGTCACGTCATGAGGGACGCTCTACGCGGCTATTCAGTGGCCGCTTCTTCGTTTTTCAAGGTCTCACCGGCTCACCCCCTCCCCGCTTGCTACGCAAAAGAGAATTTATATTTTCTTCTGCGCGGTTTACTGCAATTGCCCCCCTCCCCCCCCCGAAAAAAAAAGAAAAAGAAGAAGACAAAAGCCAGTTTTTTTCTGCAAGCTGGCTTTCCCAAAGGTGAATCCCGCGTTGGGGAAAGCCAGCTCGCAGAGCAACGCGGCGCTCTTGGCAGTTTGATCTATTGGGAGAATACTTCGACTTTCGCTCAATGTAACCGCATTTTTCGCTATGCATTTTTATTGCAGCTACTAGTCTGTTCACAAATAGTTTGATACAAGGTATAGTTTGAATTAATTGGGTTTTACTGTAGCCCTATATGAAAAAACACATCGCAATCACATGTTAATTTGTTGCAATAGTGTACTTATTAAGGTGCAACTGAGAACAATTTGCAAGGATCCTATTGATATATGAACCCAAAGTAAGTGAGCCAAAATATTGGCCACCTTAAATCTGACCACCTTCTAAATGTCAACTCTGTTTCAAAATCGGCACAGCTAGCCTGTTCTGGGTACACTCTGTTCACACAAAACTGACAGTGCCTTTCGCCGAAACAATCAAAGGCCTGTCTCTCCTTGCTTGACATCACTCTCTGCATGTGAGTCTGCAGGGCGAGGAGGGGGGGTTGATCATCTGGTTTAAAGTTGACAGTTGACTGGACCAACGAGCTCACAGCATCTACGGCCCAGTCGGCGTAGGGGTGAATGGAGTAATGGCGACGCGAAATCAATGGCACCTCGCGGCTAGGACACAAAACTCTCAGGGTGGGTGCACAAAAATGTCCGGGTGGGTTCATTCGACAGCTTACATAAGCTAAGCAAATATTCACAGCACCTGGCGGTCTAAACGGAAAGCCGTGAAAGTAGATTCGAAAACGCCTCACGGAAATTGCCAATAACTCTGGCCCACCTTCAGGTTGACCACATAATATGGTGACAGAGGTGATCTATCCCAACCTTTCAAGAACATTAGTCTTCCCTGAATTTAATAAATCAGGCCACGCAAGTTTTCGCATATGCCTATAAATGCTTAAATTTGTTGCTTCAATGTTTCCTTGCCTTATTTGGAATTTCATTTCGAAATTGCCGTTTAACCTGCATCATGCCAATGCATGTGAATTCGGCACTCTTGTTTACTTTCTCAGGATTCCCCAGCTCTTTTTCCTACCTTATTGTTTAGCTAAAGACACTGAATATTTTTTTCATTGTTATGTACACAAAATTAGCAGCGGATATAAATGACGATTGCCTCTCCCTGCTTGCTTTATTAGGTCTTCGTAAAATTAACAAAAGGGCTTTATAACACCCTTCGGAATAGACGGCAGAACAAGATCTGTCATGACATCTGTACAGTTTAAACATGACCGCGGAAAACTGGAGAACACTGCCGCATGATTGAAGCATTGCTCACAAAAAGACGGGAAAGAATTGTTTTATGGAGCCTGTCACCGTACTTGGGAGCTGAGCTAGCCGTGACTTAAGCATTAAGAAAGCGAGAAATAAGTCAAATTGTCGACAACGAGAAGTTATTTTACGCTCCTGCAATGAGGGCCCCAGAAGAATGAAGATTTAAACCTTAAAATAAGTCGATACCCATTTGCCCTTGTGCTAACAGGTCGAGGAAGCCTCAAAAGCGGTTTGGAGCAGGCGATGGGTTGCAGTCTGAAGATGTGTTTTCAATTAGTGAAAGTGTTCTCTTTTGCAAAGCACTAAACCTTGGTTTAAACATGCTTCTTTAAGAACTACTGCTTCTTGACATCAGGTACAACTGCGGCTGCCAAGAGGTGAAACGGCATGTGTGCCGCTTGGCGCTACCAGCGCCGCCTGGCACATTGCTCCGTAAACACTAGCGCTGACTCAGAGACAAATAACCTCCTGCGCTCGTGCCACAGCGCACTTCCGGCTGCCTGGTAGCGCGACGGCGGTGCGGTATTAAGTGCGAAGCAACAAGGTCACACTTGTCATTCTCCCTAAATATGAATCGAGATCTCCGTGTGAGCCACTTATCGCAAACTGACTGTTGTGCGAATTGACGCTCTGCACAAAGGTACTGCAGAGCTTGTTTTGACTAAATTTTTCAAACGGTTTCATGCATAACTCTTGCCATTCAAGAGAATCAAGGATCGCGCTGTGGAACCAGGGCTACTTTTTCCCTCAATCCCACACCTGCCTGTTGTCATATGGGATGAGCACTGTACCGGCAGGCCATGCATCATTAATCTGTGATGCCTGTTAAAGCATTCCCCAGCAAAATTTATCATTCACAATGCAGCGGCAGAAATGCCCGTTCTGAGGCCAGTCAGTGTATCCTCGAAGTTCAATATCACCACGATGGCAAACCAACAAATAGTTCTGACGCACATAACAAATGGAGATTTGTAGCAACAACGTTAATCATAAGCGTTCCCTACGAACCGCATTTGGCGAACGAAGTGCGGTAAAGAAATTCAAACTTTTCGCTCGTTTTTTTTAAACACAGGACGTGAATTATAGAAAATGAACTTAATATATAGGGTGTTTTTTTTAAGCTTAACAAAATTTTTTAAAAACAAACCATGAAAGCTATGTTAATCCGGTCTGCGCAGGTGAGTTATAAGGCCAGAGGACACAGCATAGAGGGCAAATCGTAACGATCAGTCGGCTAAGTAGTTAAAATTTTGTAATTACCTTTTTTAATTAATGAAAATAGACATATAGTTCAAATTAGAAACTTGCTCAGCGTCAACGAAAACCACTAAATCAGTAATTTTCAGAAAGACTTTGAGCGCGTGAGAAGCGTAGTAGAGCACTAAACGTTACCGCTCGTGAAGCAGGTACAAGGCTGGGGCTAGACAAGAGACGGAAAAATTGCGCGGGCGCCTTATCGCAACCGCTAGCTTTGTACGTGCTCCACGAGTGCTAACTTTAGTGCACTACTACGCTTCTCACGCGCTCGAAGTCTTTCTGAAAATTATTGATTTAGTGGTTTTCGATGACGCTGAGCAAGTTTGTAATTTGAACTATATGTCTATTTGCATTAATTAAAAAGTTCATTAACGAATTTTAACTAATTAGCCAACTGATCGTTACGATTAGCCTCCTATATTATGTCCCCTGGCCGTATAACTCACCTGCGCAGACCGCATTAACCTAGCTTTCATGGTTTTCTAAAAAAAATTCTGTTAAGCTTAAAAAAACACCCTGTATATTTTGACTGTATTGCTAGTATTTAAAATATACACTGAAAGTGGAGGCCTTAAAGACTTACCAGAGCTGGCGCCAGCAGCAGCAAACATCCTTCCCCGTGTATGGTAGCGTACGAATGCATACGAAATTTATACCTTGATATCCTGAACGTTCGCTCGCACTCGAACTTTGGCCCACTCCACTTTTATGTCAAAATATATATGTCAGAAAAATATTGATATATCACACATCCTCCAAGAATAGTAATTCCGAAGAACTAGGGACTATAGTTCACGCAGAATGAATTGAAACGCTGAAATTAACGAGGACCAGACACTTGCAGTTCTTTCAACTGTACTTGTCTTTCTCTCGTTCATTTCGGTGTTTTTATTCTTTCCTTCGAACTATAGTTTATTCAACGTGCTATTCAACGTGTAACTAGGGACACCTGAATGGCTAAGCTGGACACGTGTATGCACGTTTTAAATGGTCATTTAAGTGATGTACTGGAGTCTGATTGGTGGAGGCAATTGGCTCCACCAATCAGACGCCATTACGTCAGTTCAATGATATTTTAAAACGTACACATTAATGTTCAACTTAACCTCCCAAGGCAGATCTTTCTTTCTAGAAGTCTCTGAACGCAGGCATGTATGCACCAAACAAGAAAGTTACACAACAGCCCGCTCCTTGTGATTTACAAGGCGCCGACTTGTCGCAACGCCAAAGTATTTCCATAAGCGATCGCCGGCTTTCCCGCTTCCACGGCATCTCTCTTCGTAGCTTCTTTCGACCGCTTGCTCGCTCGCTGGTTGCACGTGGTTGGTTTCGCTATTTTCGTACTTCTTACTATTCTTTTCATTACTCCATTTTTTTTTTTTAGTTTACAGATTGTTAAAGGTAGGAAGCCTGTCGTAGAAAATCTATCAATTTTAAAAACGTGCTTTCACGGAACAAGCGTTTGCGCTGCACGTGGATCGTTGGTGTTCATTGCGTGTGTGCAAGCAAAGAGTTCGCGATAATAAAACCATCTTTCAAAAGGCGGGTGGGCGAACCTTGAAGATTTGCCGCCCGCCCTTTTTCCCAAATTATTTCTCCTGTAAAGGTGGGTGTTCGTCCAGGATATTACTGTACTTGACATTTGAAAGTACTGGGGGGGGGGGGGGGTCTCTCCACAAAATCTCTTTACATTCACCTCACATCGTAAGTTCACAGTTTTTGTGATTAAATTAAGCTTGAGTTATTAAAAGTTTAGCTATTATTACCGCTGTTTTTATCTGCTGTCGCACTGACGTTTGAGTTTGTGTTGCATGAAAAACTTCCCGCAAAAGAAAGCGCCGCGCTTTGCAGGTTCATCGAAATGTAATCTCATGCACAAGTGCAACAGCATTTTTGATTAAATATGGCAATTTATATCACGGAAATTATCAATCACTTAATTGAATAATTATTCAATATATATATATATATATGTATGTATATTCGTTCATTGACTAAGTTATATATATATAAATAATTCAGCCTACGTAATAACAAAGAAACGACGAAAGCCTTATTATTTTCTTCTCATTTGCTAAACTACATTTTCCGATCTCATATGTGTATCCGTCATAAGACTACAAAATTGTAAAGCGTCTTTGTGGACACCATGTTAATTCCAGTTCGTCAAAATATTTTTCAAGTGTAATTTTTGTTTTATAAAAGTGTATAATCAGAAAGCTTTAGCGCGCTGCTTTGTGCGCAGGAAATAGGATTTTCATTAAAAAAGTACACTTTTGTTAAGTCGAACGGCTGTTCCGATGGTTTCTTCACGCAGAATAAACTGCTCAATTAGGAAGGAAACAAAAAACCTTCTGCTGGGCAGACAGGAAAGTAAAGGCAGGAAATAAAGGAGATTCAGTGTCGACGTCATGAACACGAGACTACCAACAAAGGTGGAATCGAGGTCGGCTTGCGGTCATTACCCTCGAAGTGAAGAAGTATCCACAGCAAGCGGAACACGACGAGACAAACTACGCTCAGTCCCAGACTTCGAGGTGGGGAACAGCCGGCGACGTGGAGCCGCGAGTCATTTACAATATCTTGAAGGAGCAGAGCAGGGATGCCGGAAAGTAAAGACAACTAGTACGCAAAGAGAGGAGAAAGTTTGCTCCAGTTTGCTATGGAAGTCTTCAGATAAGAATCCCAGAGAGTGTGTTCTCGAAATGCGGGCCAAATCGTTCCTGCGAAAAGTACTCATCGCACAGAAAAATAAAGCTAATGTCGCAGTGGTCTTTGCTAAGGAATCTATTCGAAGAAAACAAAATCATAATAACGAGATTTGTATAATTCGGTTAATATTCACTTAGGTGTAATTAACTTTATAATGAGTATATATAAAGGTTTCGTTTCAGCTAAAAACCTGCTGGAGAATTATCGAGAGCAACTAAATCAACCCATTTTATAGAAGCTCAATTTGGACGCGTTTGTAGGTTTCAGTCTTCTCTCAGAACGTACGTTTGAACCAGCTCTCTAACACGTTACGTGACAGCATAAATGCACTTGGAGTTTTCTCTACAACATTATATTTAAAAACTATTGTACAGTATTGAAGTGAAGCATGAACGACCGAGACCTAATTGCGGGACCCAAATCCTCAAGGCCGGTTCGGCCTCTTCTTCAGTAATGACTGTGGGGCAAGGAGGAATACTTCGTTTTCTTCTATGGTGGTTAAGGCGCACTCTTTTTACTCTTCTTCCAGGTTCTTCTTCTTCTTTCTTCTTCTTCTTTTCCTTCTTCTCCTCGATGCTAGTTCTGTCACGTGTCGGATCCCGATGACAGATGCAGATGACAATGCTCCAAAAGACTCATTGATGTTCCTTGACGTAGTTTGAATGTACTAGGATTCCAGGAGCAGCCGTTGGTGGAGATTAGTTTTAGAATCAAGGATAAGCGCATTGATAAAGTCAATTCAATGGTCATTTTTGTCATAATGTTCAGCAACCGCGCTGCGTCCGTGTTAATATTTTGCACATAATTTTTGTGTTGTCGTATCCTTTCCATATAATTCTTCGTTTCGCCAATGCACTTGGCCGGGCACTCCGCGCACGGAATCTTATAAACTGCACCTTGCGTTCTTTTCAGGTGATTTATATTTTTGGCCGTGGGAAAAAGTGCCTGAGAGTTGAAACTAGCTGGTGGGCCCTCTGAATACCTTCCTTTCTGGCACACGTGACAGGACTTCGCTGTTTCCTTTTATGTAGGGGATGCTCATACGCGTGGTGGGCCGGTAATGCGTACCATCAGGCAACTGCCAACGTCGTCGAGCTCGGTTTTGACGGAGGGCAATGCGTTTTATAAAGTTACCCATATACCCGTTTTGTTTATGCTCACGGATAACCGTTTGTTCTTTGTTTCGTCTTTCAGATTCAGAAAAGGAAATGTTCTTTGCTCTTGACAGGAGCATAGTGACCACTGACATCTTAAAATTCCTTGGGTGGTTTCAGTCATATGACTCAAAATCCCGACGAGTCATAAGTGTCGGTGATCCCCACGCTCCTGTCAAGGGCAAAGAACATTCCTCTTCTAAATCTGAAAGACTAAAAACCTTGGCGTGTTATTAACCCAAAAGATACTAACGATATAACCCTCGTCAACATTGATGGTAAAGTTATTCCCCCTAATCAATGTGCCATTGTTCTTAATTATATATTTTCACGCAGTTTGTCCGTAACTACAGAACCATTAGCTAAAATAAACACATGTGATTACATTGCAATGTTTCCTGTTATTATTGATCCCAGTGGTGTTTAAAGCATAATTAGATCACTAAAGTTTTGAAAAGTACCAGTGTTTATTCTTCTATTATTCTATCAAATGTTTTCCAACAGTCCCTTGATGACGGTTTTCTCCCTGCTGAGTAGAAGGTGGGAAAGGTTGTTCCACTCCACAAATTAGGTAAGAAGAATTCTTCCCTTAATTATCGACCGATTTCGCTCACAAGCATCGGATGTAAAATTTAGAGTTCATTTTGTTTTCTAACCTCGCCAACTTTCTTGAATCGAATTCCGTTTTTCACACCTTCACATCAAGGCTTCCGCCAAATTTATTCGTGCAAAACTCAATTGGTATCTTTCACTCATAAACTAAATATCATTCTTGACCAAACATCACTTGCCGACTGCGTCTATTTAGACTTCTCGGAAGCATTTGATAAGGTGTGTCATAAGCTTTTACTTCTTAAATTAAGTCAGCTTAATCTCTATCCCAAACTTTTTATATTGCTTGAATATTTTCTTGTTAATCGTTCTCAGTTCGCTTCAGCTAGCAGTCTCACATCTCCCCCAAGTGGCGTCCACTCTGGTGTGCCCCAAGGCTCTGTTCTTGGCCCTCTCATTTTTCTTATGTACATTAATGACCTTTCTTCTTGTGTTCTTCCCATATTCGTTTGTTTGCAGATGACTGTGCAAGTTTCCGCCAAATTTTATCTGAGGGCACGACACCGACTGCAGAATGCGGTACTCATGTCCCATCGTTTCCCAGGTGGCCGGTGCTTTCTTCGTTACGTTCCTGCTGGGTTCATCTGCGACTCCTCTGGACCTAGCCCCGAACCAAGTTCCCCGGAACGACAACCTTTCGGCGATTCCTCCGCAACTCGCCGAACAGGACTGGCACCGAACGGTGTTTGTGTCAAGTTCAACGGAATGCTCGACAGTCGGCTGGCAACGCTGTTCTTCGTGCGGCGACGCGAAGGGCGTATTTAAGCGCAAGCCGTACGCTCCATCATTTGGGCACGACACCGACTGCAGAATGCGGTACTCATGTCCCATCGTTTCCCAGGTGGCCGGTGCTTTCTTCGTTACGTTCCTGCTGGGTTCATCTGCGACTCCTCTGGACCTAGCCCCGAACCAAGTTCCCCGGAACGACAACCTTTCGGCGATTCCTCCGCAACTCGCCGAACAGGACTGGCACCGAACGGTGTTTGTGTCAAGTTCAACGGAATGCTCGACAGTCGGCTGGCAACGCTGTTCTTCGTGCGGCGACGGAAGGGCGTATTTAAGCGCAAGCCGTACGCTCCATCATTTGGGCACGACACCGACTGCAGAATGCGGTACTCATGTCCCATCGTTTCCCAGGTTTGTCCTTTTTGGCCTTGTTCTTACCGCGATAACAACGTTTTTGTTATTGCGGTGTCGTGCCCTCCAAGCGTGTTTGACCGTGTAATGTCTTGGAAGTGTCAGATATCCGCATTCTTAAGGAAACTGTTGTTGCTATCAGGAGACGTTGAAACGAACCCGGGACCTGATGATATCGTTCCCGAGGTTGTCGCGTCATTGAATGAAGTGATGCCGGTGTTAAATAGATTAACGGAGGGTCAAAACCTGATTTTGCAAGAAATTAGACAGTTGCAACAAAGGCAAAATCAAACTGACTGTGTTCTCGAATCTTTGAAATCGGAGATCGCCGGCATAAAGCTAGAATTTGCAGGCATGACGAAGTTGAAAAGCGATGTTGATAAAATTTCGAACTCTGTTGTTGATAACACCACTTCACTGCAACGCCTCGCGGAAAAAGTTGACTCTTTGGAAAATCAGTCTCGACGGAACAATATTCTGCTCTATAACATCCCAGACACACCTAACGAAACATGGCAGGAGTCGGAAGAAAAAGTAATAAGTTTCTGCCACACAAGTCTTGGCGTTACTCTCACGCCGTCCGCCATCGAGCGTGCTCACAGACTTGGAAAGTACCGTAATGAGGGCTCCCCTCCCAGGCCTATTATAGTTAAATTTAACTCTTTCAAAGATAAAGAACTCGTCTTGTCTAAGGGCCCCGCACTAAGGGGATCAACCTTTCGGCTAAGCGAAGATTTCTCCCCAGACGTACGCGTTGCAAGGCGGGCATTGTTAGCGTTTGCAAAAAACCAAGGTCATGATTTTCGACTACGGCACGATAAGCTTTTCATTGGAAGTACTCGGTACGCGTTTGATAAGGAAACGAATTCCGTGAAAGCTGTTCCAGCGTAGCAACCAAAGCACAAAGAAAAGAGGTTATCCCGACGCGAGCACTCTGCCTGCCTTTCTTTCTTTATCGCTAACGCAAGAAGCGTGTTCTCAAAGCAAGAAGAGCTACAATCTGCTGTTGATTCATGTTCTGCTGATATTGTGATTGTAACAGAATCTTGGTTAAACGGAGATATTGATAATTCTGAATTACTGTTGAACGACTCGCATTCAATTTTTCGCAAAGACAGGGTGGGACGCAGGGGAGGGGTGTTTTTATAGCGGTTAAAAATACATTGCATGTTCTAAAAAGCCAAGTGGTGAATGATTGTGAAGCATTGTGGGTCCGAATAAAGACTCCTTCGTCCTTTGTACTGATCATTGCCTGTTACAAACCACCTGACCTTCTTGGACTACCGTCCCTTCTTGAGAAATGTATAGAATCCCTCACCGAGTTGTATCCCTCCGACGTATTTATACTCGCTGGTGACTTCAACTATCCCGAAATCGCATGGCCTGTTGTACCTGCCCGCATGCCGTTCGACTTGTGGCGTTCTCTTCCCGCTCAGGCCCGATGTTTCGTTGACTGGTGCAGCGCGCACTCTCTTTTCCAAATGGTCGATAAGCCAACTCGCGGCTCCGCAACTCTTGATCTATTTCTCACTACCAACCCGGAATGTGTCACAGCTGTCGAACTCTTAGAACCTCTTAGCGATCATTTGTCTATTTACGTCCAATTGTCCATTCCAACGACTAAGTCCTGCCCATTAAGTAAGACTGTGTTTAGTTACCCTCGAGCCGACCAAAATGCTCTTCTTCTCCATCTATCACGTTTCATGCATACCTTTCTAGAGGGCTTTCAAAGTAGAACTGTTGATGAAAATTGGATCCTAATCAAGAATGTACTAATAGAAGCCTTGCACACATTTGTTCCGAGAGTTCATATCAGGTCATGTACCGAGCGCCCATGGTTTTCTCTTCGTCTGAAACGGCTTCTCAGTAAAAAGCAAAGGCTCTATAGTCGCGCAAAGCTCATAAAAACCTCATCAGCGTGGTCTAAATACAAAGAATGCGCCTCGACTTGCAAGTATGAAATTAAGAAAGCTAAGCATAAATTCTTTAACGTAGATCTCTTTAATTTACTGAAAACAAACCCTAGGAAATTCTGGTCAACTATAAAACCCAAGCAAATCAAACCATCCCCCCGCGTCGTTGACTCGGGCGGAAATGAGCTCTCGGAAAGAGAAAGCTGTGAGACACTTAACTCTTATTTTGGCGATGTTTTCACAGAAGAGTCTTTTCCCTTACCCGACCACACGCCCCAATATACAATCGCAACCAGGATGGACCCTATTTCTATTACACCGTTTGGCATCGAGAAACTGATTGATAACCTTCCCAATAATTCTGCCCCAGGCCCGGACGACATATCGACTAAATTGCTTAAATTAACTAAACCTGTTTCCAGTATTCTTCTATGTAAGCTATTCCAACAGTCCATTGACTCCGGTGACGTACCCGCTGACTGGAAACATGCTCGAGTAAGCCCAATATTTAAGAGCGGGGACAAAGATTGCCCCACGAATTATAGGCCCATTTCTCTCACCTGTGTTGCAAGTAAGTTGATGGAGCATATCCCAGGTAGCACGCCAGAGGAATGCCCAACTTGGGCAAAGGTCTGGCAAACATAAGGGCCCAACTTTGGCGCAGTTAGGTTTTTGCACCATGGCAATCATCAGTGCCAAAGTACGGTGCCTAACTATAGCCTTAGTTGGGCGATCCTAGGGCATGCCAAAGTTTGGCTCTTCTCTGGTGCGCCAGAGGAGTGCCAAAGTTGGTGCCATACTTGAGCCATAACTGCCATAGTAAATCCAAATCTGGGAATTCGGGGCATGCCAAGGTCTGGCGTTTCTCTGGTCCGCCAGAGGAGCGCCAAAGCTGGTGCCATACTTGAGCCATAACTGCCATAGTAAATCCTAATCTGGGAATTCGGGGCATGCCAAGGTTTGGCGTTTCTCTGGTCCGCCAGTGGAGTGCCAAAGTTGGTGCCATACTTCAGCCATAACTGCCACAGCAACGCCTAATTTCGGTATTTGGGACGCGCCAAAGTTTGGCTTTTCTCTGGTCCACCACTGGAGTGCCGAAGTAGTGCCATATTAGAGCCATAACTGCCAGAGCAACGCATAATTTGGGTATTTTAAAGATGCCAAAGTTTGGCTTTTCTCTGATCTGCCACAGGAGTGCCGAAGTAGTGCCATACTTGAGCCATAACTGCCAGAGCAACGCCTAATTCGGGTATTTCAGAGATGCCAAAGTTTGGCGTTGCTATGGCCTGCCAGAGGAGCGCCAAAGTTGGTGCCATACTTCAGCCATAACTGCCATAGTAAACCCTAATCTGGGAATTCGGGGCATGCCAAGGTTTGGCGTTTCTCTGGTCCGCCAGAGGAGCGCCAAAGTTCGTGCCATACTTCAGCCATAACTGCCAGAGCAACGCCTAATTTTGCTATTTGGGACGTGCCAAAGTTTGTCTTTTCTCTGGTCTGCCACAGGAGTGCCGACGTAGTGCCGAACGTCGTGCAAGTATGTGTACGTTTCATAACATTTGTTGCATATCCAATCACATATACGGACAAACAAAATTGTTTCGATCGCTACCAGAAGTTTATTAAACCACTATCATTACACACAGTGTATTGTCGACATATTCACAAAGGTCACACTTCTCTGTAAAACGAAAAGCAAATTATAAAATAGAATTAACACTGCCCTCATGCCAAGCAAAACTCATCACTCAAAAAACCGCGGAGATTGAGAGGAAAGCAGGACTACTATCAGAAGCATGCTTGCAGTGTACTTACTAATAAAAGAGCGATATCATGTAATCCTTGATAGATGCATAATCCAACTCAGGCACCCCACAAACACTCTCCAGAAAGAAGGTTGCGCACATTCAACTGATGTCTCGTCGTCGGCGAAGAGCAGTTTTTGTCGAAGCGTGTCCAGCAAACACATCACAAGAATTCCACGAACTTTGGTGAAAGAAATGGCTGTTACCGAAAAATTGGCATGGACGTATTCCGGCCGTTTACGACGAAAAAACACGGCCCCGTCTGCAACGCACGGAAGCAACAGAACACTGAAGAGCGCATTTCGAAAACCGGACCTACGTGACCCGCCTGTTTCTATAACTAGGCAAACGGCGAAAACGACAGCCCCAGAGATCACATCAGCGTGACAGAAAGAGTCACGTGACAAATTTTCCTCCAAACGTTTTTGTCCTACGCGTCCTACGTAGAGAGGTCAGCGTTTCACTCCACCCTTTTGATTTGCTTAAAGCGGCTGTCGCGCTCCCTGACAGCCACACCAAGACACAAAAGCAGGCGGGGAGGATTTGCAAAAGGCGAGGTCGAAGGGGCAGCAATAAGCAGCTAAGCTCCCTCTGCATTCTCAACGCTTTAGAGTAAAAAAAAAAACGAAAACAACTCATAAAAAAAATCCTGCTGTACAGTCACAGCTACAGGGGAGGGAGTGTATGCCGACCAGTTCAACAGTAGGGAAATAAGGGACGGGGGAATCCCAGCCCTTCTCTGGAATGAAATGGAACGGAATGAAAGGAAAGGCCGCTTCTGTTGGTGACCTTGTCGCCTTGGCTAGTCTGTCAGCGTTCGGCTTCCATTGTGGGCCTCAGAAAGATAATCTCCTTTCTTGAGAGCGAAATAGAAGGGGTGCTTATGTTTTGCGGGCCTGTCGCCATCCGCGATAGGCCTCAATTAGTTCTCTCCCGACTCGCTCGCAGTGGCCTCCCATGGCTGTCGCGCCGGCAAAATTAGGGGCGCAGCCGGGATATTTTCTCCCGTGAATGACGATCGGGTGCTGAGAATCCGAAGCAGCTCTTTCGGCGTCCATTTGATGTTCTCGGAGTCGGTCGTTGAGGCATTGCCCCGTTTGCGCATTGTACCTGGCCCCGCTTCCTCTCCTTCCCCAAGATTTTCCTTTCCTGTACTCCCACGGAGCGGGCGGGCTTTGAGCTTGAAGCCGAAAAGGAATGTTGTTGAGGTTGAAAGATTGTCTTGTATGTATCGTCCCTTATGTGACTCCACTTTCTAAATGTTTAAAAAGTACCAACACGCTCAAATAGTACAAGTTCCGGGATTTCATTTTAATTCCCCAAGTGTAATGCGGGAGCGGCGCCACGGAGCCCCGGTCGTTTCCGCTCTTTGTTATCGCTAGGATTTGACAGTGCTCAGTCACAATGCAAGACACGCACAGAGCCACGCTCGCTTTTGCAATGCGCCGCCTAATAATGATATCTGTTGAGGAGACATGCGCACATCAGTCTCTCGCAGCGCTAGCTCGATCTCAGCACTTTCTGTAAAGGCGCATTCACACCAAAAACGTAAGCAGTCGCGCAATGCAATTAAATCGCATCGCAAAAAAAGAAATCATTCGATGGTCACTCTGGCGTGTGCGATGAGCGAGTCCAACGCCTTCGTTGGCGAGTCGCTTTTTAAAAACTCTCGCTCCGAACGCCGTTGATTGGCTCAGCCTCTCCCCGACTAGATCGCATCGCAAAAAGTCGGGTCAGGAAGCGACTGCTCAAATCGCGTCGCTTTTTGCCCGCGATGGTCGCTTTTGCAATGAAAGTTATCGCGCGACTAGATCGCATCGCCGGTGTGAACGCGCCTTAATGTCGAACCAGTCTCCCGGCCCGTCCCGATATTGGCGTGTGTACCTACGCGCGAGTACAACATCCGGCACAATTTGCGTTTGCAAAGCCTGGTCCAGCCGCGCCAAAACATTCAGCCCACCTTTGGACTGGAGAAATCAAGAGACACCCAAAATAAGATAAAGTGGCCAGCGGAATAAAACTTGATTTCTATTTAATTAAGATGAAGACCACCCGCGACTACATCAAATATCTCATCAGCCGAACTCCAAGGCACTAAGCCTAGTTCTGGCACTTGTTTGGCAACTTTGGCCCGGAGCAGCGAGATGACAGCCGAACTATCGGGAAGCGAAGCCTAACTTTGGCACTTGTTTGGCGACTTTGGCCCGTAGCTGCCAGACGACAGCCGAACTATCGGGAACCGAAGCCTAACTTTGGCACTAGTTTGGTGACTTGGGCCCAAATATGCCAGATGTCAACCGAACTACAAGGTAGTAAGCCTAACTCTGGCACATCTGTGGCAATTTTGGCCCGAAGGTGCCAGATGACAGCCGAACTATCAAAAAGTGAAGCCTAACTTTGGCATAAGTTTGGCGATTTTGGCCCAAAAATGCCAAATATCTGCCGAACTACCGGGCAGTAAGCCTAACTCTGGCGTTTGTTAGGCAATTTAGGCGCAAAGATGCCAGATGACAGCCAAACTACCAGGCAGTGAAGCCTAAATTTGGCACTTGTTTGGCAAATTAGGGCCAAAATACCCAGACTGTTGCCAAGGGAGGCCAGGTTTGGCTCTACTTTGGCTTCTTCGGGCTTTTCAATGCCCTAAACTCCCAGACAAAAGCCAAGTTTTGGCCCAGAACTCGGTGCTACCTGGGATTGTTTATTCAAAAATTATGAACTACATGGTTGATAATGGTCTACTTTTTTGTAAACCAGCACGGTTTCCGCCAGTCTTTGTCCTGTGACACCCTGCTTTTTGAATTTACAACAGACATTCATAAAAACCTTCATCTTCATACTGAAACGCATGCTATTTTTATTGACTTTTCAAAAGCGTTTGACAAGGTTCCACATCACCGTTTATTATTAAAATTACGTTCGCTTAAAATTGAAGAAACTCTGATCAACTGGATAGCCAATTTTCTTTCGAACCGAACACAGTACGTCGCCCTTAACAACAGTTGCTCGTCTTCTATAGCAGTTAAATCCGTAGTACCTCAGGGAACCGTGCTGGGTCCATTGTTATTTCTCATCTACGTTAATGATTTACCTTCCCTAATTAAGTCTTCAATTAGATTATATGCTTATGACTGTGTTGTGTATTCTAAAATATCCGATCCCTCTGAGTGTGCGCAACTCCAAGCTGATTTACACGCTATCGAATCTTGGTGTGAAAGGTGGCAGATGCAAATAAACGTTAAAAAAACTAAACAAATGACTTTCACTACTAAACGTAACACAATTGGCCTTCAATACTACCTTTCCGGTAATAGGATCGAAAATGTATCAACTTATAAGTACCTCGGGGTTTACTTAACAAGCCGTCTTTCATGGGAATGCCATATAACTAACATTGTTCGTAAAGCTAACCAGACACTCGGCTTTTTGCGACGCAACCTTTTTCTTGCCTCTAAAGAAACTAAGCTTTTAGCATTCACCTCACTTGTTCGTCCCCAGCTGGAGTACGCCTCATCGGTTTGGAATCCCCATCAGTTATTTTTAGAAGAGATGTTAGAGGCCGTCCAAAACAGAGCGGTACGGTTTATTCATAGAAATTATAATTTCACGGCTAGTGTCAGTAATCTTAAAACTCAACTTGGCCTCCCTCTCTTAAAACACGTAGGACGATATCCGCCTTAACCATTCTACATAAATTTTACTATCATCTTCCTTTGCAGAGATCTTTATACTGCATCCCTGCATCTCACACCTCCCGTCGCTTAGATAACTCCTGCAAGCTTCTTTTATCCATTCCTAGGACAAATATATTTAAATTTTCACATCTGCAGCTTTCTATTAACAATTGGAATAAATTACCAGACTTAATAGTAACAATATCGGATATCGCAAAATTTAGAGAAGCACTTGCCACCTTTTACGGCCTGTAGTCCACTTGTGTTTCATCTTTTGTTCGTTTATTCCCCCTTTTTGTTTGTATTGTGTACCTGAATTGTACAAAGATTGCCTGCCCCCCTTATGTAAAGCCCCACGTGGGCATTTAAGGGATTAATAAATGAAATGAAATGAAATAACAATATAACCACTCTTTAATCTGATTTTAACGCCATCTCTGTATGGTGAAAAACATGGTGCATGGAACTAAACATTAGCAAATGTAAACTTATGCGTGTCTCTAAAAAATATTAACACCCATTTACTGTCTTAATAATGTGCCTTTAGACGTGGTATATTCTTATAAATACATTGGTGTTCACATTTCATCTAACCTTACTTGAAGCGTTCACGCCCCGTACATTATTAATAACACTAACTGCATGTTGGGTTATCTTCGACGTAACTTTGCAAAAGCAACTTCATCCCTAAAGCTACTACTATACAAGGACCTAATTCACTCTAAACTCGAATATTCCGTTTCAGTTTGGGATCCCATCCATGGAAACTTCGTACACTCACTTGAAAGGGTTCAAAATAATTCTGTTCGTTTCACATTGTCTAACTATATTAGAACTGCAAGCATCAGTACAATAAAATCTAACCTTGATCTGTCATCCCCACCATCCCGCCGCAAAACATCTCGTCTTTGTTTGTTTCACAAACCGTTTCTTCATCCTTCCGTGCGCGCAAAACATATTTACCCCCCCCTCCGCCCTCAATACATCTCATCTCGATGAGATTATGTTCATAAAGTCGGGATTCCATCATGTAGAACTAAGATTGTTTCAGTCATTCTTCCCTTGCACATCAGTGAAGTGGAATGACCTTCCCGCCCCAACAACAACCGTCAAAGATCACCAGCAGTTCTAGAACGCCACAGCTAATATTGTATAACTAGGAGTCAATTTACTGTACTAATAATCACTGAATTGTTTTTTAAATTTATACTTATACATTGTGCCCACTCCCTCTTTAACACCTTTGGCCCTGAGGGTATATAAAATATATAAAAAACGAAAAAAAAAACGTTTTTTTGTGAATTTAAAAAGAACGGGTATTCGGGCAACTTTATACACCGCAGTGCCTACCGTCAAAACTGGAGCTCGACGACATCTGCTGTTGTTTGATTGTACGCGTTACCAGCCCACCAAGTGTCCCAGCATCCCAAAGACTAGAGGAACCAGCGAAGCCCTGGAATGGAACGTGTACTAGCAAAGAAAGCCAGACATTCATATGGCCCACAAGCCAGATTCAACTCTCGGGCACTTGCTACCACAGTCAAAAGATCGACCATTTTGAGAGACAACTCAAGGTGTAGTTTATAAGATTTCCTGCCTGGAGTGCCCGGCCACGTACATCGGCCTAACAAAGAACTACCTGAAAAGAATTCGACAGCACAAAACTGACGTGCGAAAATTGGGCCACGAATGTAACGATGTTGCTGAACTCTGTTACAAAAATTATCGACAAATTGACTTTACCAATACGCTTATTCGGGACGCTGAAAATAATCCCCGCCAAAAGTTGTTCCTGGAATCACGGAATATTGAAACTACGCCAGAACACATCAATATGTCTCTTGGAGCATTACTCTCTCTGTAGGTCAACAGGCTTTTACACGTGATGGAGCAACGATCATGGAAGAAGAAGAAAACAAGCGGGCCTTAACCATCAGAGAAGAACACGAAGTATTGCTACTTTCAGCCCTCGTCAGCACTGAAGAAGAGACCGAATCGGCCTCGAAACATTGTATCTCGCATTTAGGGCTTGGTTGCCTTTGTTTTAATAATTCATTTCCCAACCAGACAGAATTCTGCCAAATGTTTTCGATTCTACGTGATTTTTCCAGGATAATACACAAATCTGGAAAAATCGATGCTGTATATACCTCGACAACTGCAAATAATTCTAGAACTTACCACGTCAGAAACTGCTTTTAAATGTAAAACAAATTAAAATTCACCCAAAGATAAGAGGTTGGGTTCAGAGCCACATAAACGATCGCAGGAAATTTGTTTATATAAGCGAAGGCTACTCCCGCTCACAAGAAGTTAAATTTGGTCTACCCCAAGGATCCGCACACTGGGCCGCTACTTTCTATTATTAAAAGAAATTACATAATTGAATTCAATGGCCTGAAAATGTTTCATTGCAATTTTTTTGTGGATGACTGCGTTATTATTACTTTTCTTTTTTTACTTCAAGCATCCGCGATTAGGCAGCTCTTACCCATAGGTTAAAAGTTGCCTTTTAACCTAAGGTTAAGCGCAGAACAAATTTATTTCCACGACCAGTTTAAGTGGTTTGTTATATTACAGTTTCGGACGGTTTTACGCTTATACCTTAAATACGTGACCAATTTCATTTAGTGTATTATATAATTTTATTCGCGTTTTATTTTAGATGAGTCAACGAATTCAGTCCCGAAAACAGGCAGCACACGTTACATGTGTTTTAGGAGATTTCTTAGAGTAATTCCAGATTAATGGAGTAAAATACCCGCAATAATTATTCAATTACTTTTTACGGCAAATAACCCGTAAAGATGAACCGTTATATTTGAGGTCAACGAATTGTAATTAATTATATACATTTTGGAGTAACTGACACACGTCTGAACGCCAGTCAGCCCTTCCAAGGACGCTCCAAACAAGAGAATTTAAGAGATCGTTTACTCGACGAGACGAGTGGCTAAGTGGAGACATACAGCACGAAATTATTGGAATGATGCTGAAAATGCTCCAGCGCGATCTTGGTGCAGCGCGCTAAAGAGGAAACGTTTTCGCGTCATTATTGCTGGTGGGAATTCTGTCACAGTAGGGACGTTTTTTCTCTTTTTTTTCGGGCCCAAGCATGTTTTATTCCCGTCATTCGCCTTCCTCCCTCCAAGGATGGCAGCAATTGGCTCTTCCAAGTGCTTTGCGGGATTGTGGACGCGCCCTATTTCGTTAAGTGGTATTTCTGTCCACAAGTTTATAGGTGTGTGTGCGATCTGTATTTTCATCAACTCATTCGTTATTTTTGGCTGTGCGCTCTGATTAATTGCGGGCTTTCGTTTATTTTTTATTATATGCGGAGCGCAAGTTTGTCAGCTTCTTTCACAGGGGTTTTGATGAAGACAGAACACCCGGCTGTGATTGGCTCAGTGAAAATAATAGTGGACAGACCTCAAGGTATCTAACATTGAGGTCTACCTTTATCCTTTCAATCAAAGCCAATCAGAGCTCGGCGTTGTTATGACGTCACCACAACTTCTGCGAAAGAAGCAGAGACGACTTGCTCTCGGCAGACCGGATGATATTTTTTCTTGAAACGGTACGTTTAAAAAAAAGCCCTAATTGCTAACTGAATGTTATCTTCGCTTGGTGTTTGTCAAGTTCGGCGGACATTCGAAGAGGAAATAACCGCCACACTCTGTTGAGTGATCAACTAATAATCCTCAAGTATATTTTTAATTAGTGAACTAAACAAATGCTTTCAATGAGTAACGAAGACCAATAAATCAGTCGACTTGAAGCATGTGGGTAGCTCGGGGCAACACCAAAGTCACCACTCGTGCAGCCGGCGCAAAGCTAGTGGTGGGAAAACGCGGACGATTCGATATCATCCCTGTTTCCCCACCGCTAGCTTTGTGCCTGCTGCACGAGTGGTGACTTTGATGAATCCCCGGCGTTTCCCACGTGCTTCAAGTCGTTCTAAAATTGACTGATTTAGTGGTTTTCGACGATGTTCAGCACGTTTTTCATTAAAACCATATATTTATTTTCACTAAGTAAAAATATAAATAACGAATTATCGTTAAATATTTACCAAAATGTCGCGGTTATTCGCTCTTCTAATGTCCACCGATCTCGGCAAGAACCCAGCGAAGAAGACGTTCAGCTAGTAGTTTGGATCCCCGTTTCTTAAATTATGTTTCGAATAAAAACTACTACCAGGTATATTAACAATTAGCATAAAAATATATATATCTTTCGCATCTTTGACCAAATTATTCGGGACAAATTGAGTAATCAGTCTGCCAGCCAAGAAACAAGTCAGGGTGTCTTTAACAAACCTGCACGTGGTCGTCTCATCGAATCGATACTTTCGCGAAATTCAATATTGCCGATTTCGACCGAGAAGTCGAGCCTAAAGCAAACAACGCAGTCCTCCCTACTCCTCCACCTTCGGGGTAAAACTATTTTTATGTTCTTATCGCCCTTTTGTGTTTGCAATTGGTCTAGCTTCATAAATATTTGCAAGACTATAAACAACCAAAATCTACTGATCGTGAATCAGTACGGTGGATATTCCACGCTTCTTCATTTTGCGACAAGGAAAAAAGACTCTTTCTATAACCTTTTAAAAAGTCCACGCCCACGCCTCTCCCCATTGTTTCCTCACATACTCTGAGCATGTACTGGACAATAGTGATGACGTCAGCATTCAGAGTGAACTCGGACCCAATCACGCGTTCCGTGTCCAAGCAATGGCGACCTCCAATGTTGCCCGATTTACTTTCGAAAAGGGACTATTTGAAAATTATGCAGGGCGTTCGCTTCATTTGTTGTTTTATTGATCATATGGCCCTTGAAAGAGGTAGAAGTGAATCGTGAAAACACAAACAAATATTTTAAGATGTACCGGGTTGCAGGTCCACGATAGACAAAATACTTTGCCGCATACCTTTGTCTGTTCGTATCACTTTTGAGATCGTCAAAATCCGTATATTCATTTATGTATTCA
The DNA here is from genome assembly GCA_037355805.1 of Ixodes ricinus. Lineage (NCBI taxonomy): Eukaryota > Metazoa > Arthropoda > Arachnida > Ixodida > Ixodidae > Ixodes > Ixodes ricinus. The sequence continues at coordinate 49,358 of JAZHYW010038957.1, read as the reverse complement.
GAACCTTTCTATGCTTAACTTCTTTTCTTACTTCCTTTTGCGTTATCTCACTGTCGCTTGGCGTTCGGGTGAATAAGCAACAAAATGAAAATAAAATATTAAAAAAAATGATCCGTAAAAAAAATCAGGGAGACATGTTTTTTTGCGGGGTCTTGCTATGCGGAGATGATCAAACGTAAATACTTCGTCCCATTTCTAATTTTCTCGTAGAGATGAGGCTGAACTTTTCTTACTCTAAGGTTCTAGGGACCTAAAAAGCAGGGTTGCGAAATATGAAGTACGAGCCTTAGGAAGGGGGCTTTGTCGTCCGCAAATCGAATTATAATTTTAATTTGTTTTCCAGCCGGAGAAAATATAGTGGCCCCGTGGGAACTCAAGGTTTGTCACAGACAGCCCTTTTTCAATCTAAGAAAAAATACTTGTTCATACTTAAAAAAAGGAAATATTGATATTTAGATCACGAGCACGCTCGCCCAAAAAGCATATTCTTATATTGTAAGCCGATTCTTCAAAAAAAAGAGAAGATAAAGATAATGTGTAAATCTGGTATAATAAAAATAAAACACAAGATCCGCGTCTGCTTAGCCCGTGGTCTCTTCTAAGCTTCCAATTATTTCGCTACCAAAAAGTTTTATTTCAAAGTACGGCGGAATTCGTTGACCCTCCTGCGACACCAAGAGATGCAAAAGTGTTTTTCCGTAAAGCTTGACAAATTCCTGAGTTAAAACCCGCATACACATACACACGCACGCAGGCACGCATACACATACATTCTACCAGCTTGTTCTTATTGGATCCAAGTTCTCCATTTTAGAAATTAAAGTTAAAAACCGGTAGACATATTTGTATTGGTGTTCCTTCAGGAACATGTGTTCTTGTCAATAAATGGGATGTTGTAAAACGGAACTTTTTTAATCTCTCCTCTTTTTATGCGACATTTCAACATGTGGCAACCCTTGAATTACTCTACTCAGCTGCACTTTTACAAAAGCTTATAAAAAACAAAGGCTTGTGTTGCTGTTGGAGCTTCTTCGGGGAATGTACTGTACGCCCGCAACATTTCAAACTTGATAATTATCCCGCCTGTGATATATACGTGTGGAACGCGGCCTACGGTGTGAGCAACGGTGTAGAAGTGGGTAGTTTTCGCCCTCTATAAGCTCGCTAAAATGAAGATCATCTAGAAAAAGAAAAAAATCTAGAGCGAAATTGATTTTCAATTTAGTCTGCTAATGGAGCAAGCTCACGACAAAATTTAACCAATCTCAATCTTAGAACACTCATGCGGTCCTCCACTGCTGCAAACATTATGATATAAGCACTTTTTCTCTAGAGAAGGAAGCGGCAGTGACGGAAAGGAGAAGCCACCCTAAATAATTCGGAAAGCTTACGGTGCCATCTTATTTGTACGTAACAAGGTGCAAGCAACTGATTACTTGTAATCAATTACATCTTATTGCAACTTTTAGAGCGCAGCTCTTAGGCGCCCGTTTCCGGCTTGAGCGGCGTCGGCGTCGCCGTCGCCGTCGGCGTCGCCGTCGCCGTCGGCGTCGCCGTCGCCGTCGGCGTCGCCGTCGGCGTAACCGCGCGGTGCATGATGGGTAATTTTCCCCGCTAAATCTAGCGGAAAATTTTCCCCGCTAAATCTAGCGGGAAATTTTCCCCGCTAAATCTAGCGGGAAATTTTCCCCGCTAAATCTAGCGGAAAATTTTCCCCGCTAAATTTACCGGGAATTATCCCCGCTAAATATAGCGGAAAATTTTCCCGCTAAATCTAGCGGGAAATTTTCCCCGCTAAATCTAGCGGGAAATTTTCCCCGCTAAATCTAGCGGAAAAAGTTTCCCGCTAAATCTAGCGGAAAATTTTCCCCGCTAAATCTAGCGGAAAATTTTCCCCGCTAGATCTAGCGGAAAATTTTCCCCGCTAAGTCTAGCGGGAAACTTTCCCCGCTAAATCTAGCGGAAAATTTTCCCCGCTAAATTTAGCGGAGATATTTTCCCCGCTAAATTTAGCGGGGAAAATCCGCCCCCCCTCCTCGAGGTCACGTGACCCCCAGGCCACGTGACCCCCCCCCTCCCCGAGGTCACGTGACCCCCCCCCCCCCGTGCCTTCCCCTCCTCCTCAAGAGCTGCGCTCTAATTCGGCGTTACAGGGAGTTGTAAACGGCTTTAATTTTTAACGCTTCAATTACTTTTTCTGCGGCAACGTTCGTTGTAATTCAATTACTAATTTTACAAGTAATCCATTACCGGAATTAAAAAAAAAACTTAAATCAATGAGTTCAGTTTTTTTATGAAACAAAACTTTCCATGTTCCCGTGCAATTTCTCGACTCAAGACAAAATGCGCGACAAGTGAAGGACGACGCCAGGAGCTTCTTCGTCTTAAGGCAGACGAGCCCAGTCGACGCTGCAATTGTTGCGTAACGGCCGCCAGCTCTGCGGACGCTATGGAAAATCCGTCCATGGTAGAGTTTTTTTTACTTTTCGCTGCCCCCCCCCCCCCCCCTCAAAAGCTTTCAACAGGCGGTGGCAACAGTGAAGCGCTTCGCTTCTTAGAGGACTCCTAATCGTCCGTCGAAGCACCGCAAAACCACGAACTGGTACACAATGTGATCATGTATGCTGCAAGAACGCTGATCCCTAAAGCACATCCATCGAGAGGTTCTTCAACGTCGTGGCAGATGTCTCCAGCAGGAAACGTGGTGAGATGACCGACGAGCACTTCGAACGACAACTCTTGTTGAAGCGTTACAAAGTGTGAATAACAAATATGAATAAAATATAACATCTTTGATTATATTTGATTTTTTTATTTCGTAACAAAAAGTTGAAAAAAGTAACGTCATATAATAAATTACATTCTGGCGGTTTTTCAATCACTTTCGTGATGTAGCAATTGATTACTAAGATCCTTAACATTTTTCAATAAATCAATTGTAATTGTATTTGGTACAGTTTTGAGTAACGCTTACAAGACTTTGCACGATGAAGCGACGGCTATCTAACGCGTGCGTAGGCTTAGCGTGGGCTTAGCGAACACATGCAATTCCGCAATCCATTAGATAAATTTTTCTTAAACGCCTAACGAAGATACGTCAAATGATGAATATGCATGTTGATGGCAAGATGGAATAATATTATCAGTTGTAAACAAAGGCTATTTAATTACAAATGGAATATGCCCCGCAGTTGTTTAAAGGGCAGTGCAACGACATATTGGTTTAGAATATTTCTCGTTCTACACAAACCTACTCTGACCAGTGTGACCCAAGCATACTCGCACGTAACGCAGGCGAACAAGGAGCTTTGCGGGACGTAATTTCAAGTATAAACGACAATATTTCTCTTTTAGTCTACCCTTCGCATGAGCCTGATGACTTAGTCCCTCTGGTATTGGTGCTGACGTGCACACAAATATATTCTTTTCATGGTGACGGTTTTTGATGAGGTTTATAAAATAAAGATGAGCACTGCGTGAGCACTATATTGGAGTTCGTGGCAATCTATTGCTTTGACGAATGGTCGGGGAGTGGCTCGTAGCCCACTGCTGCCTTGGCCGAAAATAGTATCACAATAAAAAGTTTTAGAACTCAGCACGTGCGCTGAGTATTGCCAACCCCGGCGCGCGACTATGATGAACACTTGCAGCCCATAATGCGCACCAAGTCATGCGGCCGCTTCTTCTGTTAACAGGGTTGAGGGTGATGGTTGTTATTTTTTAAAGACTATTTCTATGACAGGTGTTGCACGGAGAGAGCGGCTAACGCGTGTTTGGTAGTTTTTTAACATCAAAGATTAATGCTAGCGCTCGATGCACTTAGTGCGATTTTTCTTGCGATTTTGCAAACGAAACATAGAGCACCGCAGCGTCCACCAGGCTCCTTCTGCCGCACAAGCAAAAATACTTGCAGCGCTAATGAAGGAACGATGCAATAGTTTTGTACTTTCAGTAATTACACCTTATCCTTTGCATCCATAACTTATAAAATACGCGTTAGTTTTATGTTTGTTTTTTTACCACGCAATGCCAGCTGCTATAAAAAAGAAAATATAGAGAAGAACATTTAGCACTGGCCCCCTCAACTCTCAGCCAAAACAAGTGGCCACGTGACCTGGAGCAAATGATAGGCCTTTTTCGAATAACCTTATACCAGCGAGCAACTGGCCTACCTTCGACATTCTGCATTCTGCATTTTTGAATAGCCCGCTGACACAGGAGATGGAAACGCCACGGTAATCGACGTGAACGGCTTAAAAAAGTGCATCGTGCGAGAGTTAGTTCTCAGTGCTTATTTCTAACCTTGTTACTATTTCCGAACATGAATGGTTGTCCGGCTATGACTGCGTTGCCGTCAGGGACACAAATAACTTTCATAAGCATGAGAAAAATTGGGAAAAACGCACGATGAGCTCAGCAAGCTTCGGCGTGAGTGTGGCTGCAACGTTATTAAGTTTCACGTTTTAGGGGCGAAGCTCCTTAGGGTCTAGCCTTGTCCGTCCGTCCGTCCGTCCGTCCGTTCGTCCGGCGTCCATGCTCACATAAAAGGAAGAAATGTTTGCACAGTCGACAGGATTCGAACCTGTGCGGGGAGACCCCAATGGATTTCTAGTCCATCGCCTTAAGCACTCGGCCACGACTGCGGGACGAGTAGGGGGCTCTGAGATGTGGTAGTAACTCAAGAGCTGGGGATGTCATGGATGAAATGTTGCATGTAGCCGCTCAACGTCTATACAGGAGAGGGCGCTGCGGTCAAATGCGCCTATTATCGCGTTAAACTTTGCATGGATTGGCTCAAAGTTTATAGACGAGAGGGCGCTGCGGTCAAATGCTGAAATGCGTATATAACCACGTTCCATACCACAAATTATCTTTCTGTCATAGACCGTTGACTTAAGCGGTGGAGATGTGTTCCCACGGCTTTTAGCGGATCCAAGCTGATCCGCTAGCTAGGAGAACCACTGGCTCTGCATTTCACCGACCATAAAGCAGTAATAATGAAGTCGAAACGCAACCCGGAACTCAGCACTACCTATGAGCAATAAAAAAATCACCACCATCAGCACTACCTATGAACAATAAAATCAGTATCATCAGCACCACCAGAGCTTCGCCCCAACCAATATCATTCACCACGTGGAGATGCGGTTATATTTTTTTAATATAAGGACTGCTTTCAAAAACATTTTTTCCATTCCAGGCGATGAAAATCATTAATCACTGATCCTCGTTTTACTGATCGTCCTGCACTTTTGTAGCACAATTGTACATAAAAAATGCCGCAATATTCAAATACATCGAGCAAATGTGTATTAAAAACGGCCGCCGCAAACAGCGCGGAGGTTCGTATTGAAATAAACCGCACGGAACACTTCGACACGTCTTAGTGTCTCTCGTGGCTTGTAATTTTACGCACTTTAACTAATGAGCGATAGGGTTGATGTAAATTTGAAGCAGGTCCCGGAACGGTCTTTTTAGGACGCTCTTGCCTTTCTTAGCCACTCTTTTGGAGGCTGCTTTCTTTCGGAAAGACAAAACCCGATGCCTCTCTGCCTAGCGCTGTTATTCTGTATCCTGGAACACAACAGGAGAAGCCACCTATTGTAAACCGTTCGTAAACATCTGAGTACAAGTCTCCTGCTAACGGGGAAATTTGTAAACACCGTGTTTACAGCGTGCACTGAGGTGGCAGAAAAAGTGCGAACTATCGATACCAACTTGCACAGCGGCAGCGGTGGCGTCGCACAACTCTCGGTTAGATCAGTCTAGTGTACTAGGGACGTTCTTCTGCCGCTCTGAATTTGTGAGCTATTAGATGTGAACACTGGACTGTCGCAGAAACATTTTGATAGTCGAGACATGCACCGCGTCCCGCATGGGGTCGTGATTATAAATGATGGCGCAATTCTAAAACATTTTCAGCATAACCTAAACATGAGTTAAAAATGGATATAGTTTCCTCTTTTAACAGCATAAGCAAGTGGAATGTCTTGAAACGTGGCACCACTAAAGACAGTATGCCATCACCTTTTGAGCTTGCCCTTTGGGCGTGCGACGCCATTGCCGGCTCTAGATTATTACCATAGCGATGCTGTTCCGATCAGACTTCGTTCACTTTTAATGAAAGTTCAAAGCCACGAATTATCAGCTTAGCTCAAGTCCTATGCGGTGTTTGTGTCCGTACTGACCTCGTGTTCGCCCGGCTCGTAGTTAGTATTTATTTTACTTCCTTCGGTAAGTTACTGACCCAACGCATAAAGAATCTACCATGTAACATATGTGACAGGAATGAGATTCAATTCCACGCAGGACGTGGGATCGAATCTCAATATACGCCTTGAACGTGATAAACAATAGATTCTAGGAGGCGTAATCTTTATTTATTAGATTGGTATCAACGCTGGATGACAGCGAACATCAAAACCCTACTACTCTGATGCCAGAAGAAAAGGGCTGACAGCACCGCCCAAATTACGGGGTCAGACTCTCTTGCACTGTTATAAGCCTACGATACAATTTCTCCCCGTTCTTACTTAAGAAGACACTGACAGGGTATTTCTGCTCGCCGTGGTTTTGTGCTGAATATGACTTATGAGAACCCGACTACTCAGAAAATATTTAGCTTTCTTCAAATTCGGTTTTTTCCTCCCCGCCGGTCGAGATTCGGCCGGTTTGAGCAAAGTATGAGGCGCGCTCACTCTTTTTTTATAATAACATTCAGTTAAAACGTTCGTGCCCAATATATTCAAAGTCGTAGGTCATCTAAGAAACACGCTCACTATTAAAAATATTAAATGATATGAAACCCAAAGAAGCTGTAAATCCGTTAATTGAAAAGGAATGTTGCACATTACGCAGGAAGTAGATGTATGAGGTTATAATGAAAAGTTTCTGGAATTGCGAAGAAGCGGGCTTTATGTTCCAAAGTATTTTATGTCACTGTATTGGCAACCTTTCCTATTTAATGGCCGCAAATTTCAGATTGATATTTCAAAAAGTCTGGCTTTGACAAGCATTCTACTCGGGAAACCTTAAACATTTTGAGTAATGGATAAAAACAAAATACGAGCGGTCATCAAATATTTTTTTTGGAGAAAGAACTGCGACCAACATTACATTTAGTTGGAATGTTGTTCTTGGGGAATCATCACCTTTGCTTTCTACCATGAGTGTTTGGGTTTCCGAGTTCAAGCTTGGTCGTACGGACAGAGGTGATGAACCATGTCCAAGACGCCCAAGAACAGCTACCACACCAGAAATTGGAGGACAAAATCCATGCCTTGGATTTGGTGCGTGATATTGAGGAAGCAGTGAGAATCTCTTTAGAATGAGTTGTTCATGTTTTTCACAATGAATTGGGTTTTAACAAACATTCTGCAAAATGGGTGCCTCACTTGCTCAATCCGGAGCAAAAATGCATTCGATCCCGAAGGTCAGCCGATAGTTTGCAAATGTTTCAGGCAAATCCAACGAGTTTCAAGCGACGATTTGTAACTATTGGCGAGAACTGGGTCCACCAATACACGTCAGAAACAAAAAGTCAATCGAAACAAAGCACTGGGCCCGGTGAAGCTGCTCCGAAGACAGCAAAGACCATTCAGTCGGCAGGCCAGATGATGGCATCAGTTTTTTGGGACGAGAAAAAACTTTGCTCGTTCGTTATCATGAAAATAGAAAAAAAAACTGTCATTAACCAACGCTACCTAACACTTCTGGACAAGCTGAAACAAGTAATTTAAGAAAAACGCCCTGGAATCGTCAAGAAACAGGCGTTGTTTCACCACGACGATGCACCCACCCATTCGAATGCAGTCGCTGAGCAAAAACTGACAGAGCTGAAGTTCAAACTCCTTCCGCATCCGCCGTATTCACCTTCTTTGGCTCCTCGGACTTCCACCTACTCCCGAAGCTTAAGATCTCCCGAGCTGGAAAGAAAATTATATCGAATAAAAACGGGATGGAGGCTGTGAGCCGTTGTTTTAGGGATCTCGAAGAAAGTCACTTGCGGGAGGGAATTGAAAAGCTGGACCATGTGTGTCGAGCTTCGGGGGAATTAGGTCGAAAAATAAATTATAGCTTGAATCAGATATTTATTGTTTTCATTTTCATTCCCCGGAAACTTTTCCATCTACCCTCGTACTATTTCACTCTCAATGTGGCGACATACCGCGGGATGGACGAAGAGACAGCGGCGCACGACGGACTTGCGGTGCGACGTACGTGGGGGCGAGGCTTCGGAACTGTTTTTCGCGGTATCGGCCAGTCTATCTTTAATCGGAGGTTAGCGAGAAAATGGTTAAACGTGTGGAACATTCGCACGGCAAAGGGTGCACGTAGTGTCGTAGGGGGAAAACGAAAAAGAATGGGTAGCGACAGCCATTTTTGCCTTGTGGCACCTCTCTCCTTCACATTTCCTCTCCCTGCGTACGCTAGTCGGCCATGCGCCTCCGTTCCCATCTTTTGGTATCAGTTCCGGAGCAGTTGAGTTTATTTTGATTTTTATTAAAAAGATATCTGGGTTTGAAGGAAAATATTGATTGGGTATATCCAGACACCTTATTAAATAGCCTAAAAAAATTATGAGTTTTTTTATGTGAAGAAAAGGGGGGGGTTATCATTATACCTTAAGGATCGCAGTTTAAGTTTTGAGGATATTTCTTTTTACATGTAACAAAATTAAAAAAAAAATTGAGTATGTATTACGTGGGTTTTATCTTCAGTGTGCATTTAATGAGCGCGGCGAAAGTTAGACTGTGGAATATTTATTACAATCCATCGACTAATTGACTAAAATCACCTAATCAGCTTTTAAATTATGGGCTATGTAAGTCATATATTCTAAATGCGCATTTAAAGCGAATCGCTAATAATGTCTAGAGTCATTTATAACATTTTGGAAAAGGCAATGTTATTTGAGATGTTCATCCGTAAGTTTTTACATGTTTGTTGAAAGTTCAGAAAGGTTGGGAATACAAGCGCGCCTGATTATTTAGGATTGGGTGGCCTAAATATTGCCGAAAAGAGTGACAAGCAATTTGTCGTTATCTAGACAGCGTCGGGTCGACGCTTCCACCGACTATGCGGTGACGAGATAAGTAAGAGGTGACCGACACTACTACGTCTCTCTTTTACGTTGATAAAGCGGAGCACTTCGTGTGCGCACTTTTTCAATTGCGGTCAAACCTTCAAAAAAGTAGCAATAAATATTTCAAAGATCATTGTCCCTTAACAAATTGTTTAAATTGCTTTAATGATTATGAGTGATTGGCTTTACAACTTCAATTCGAGCATGACACATGAAACGAATACTTGAAAAGTTTATTAAGCAATATTTGTGAATTAGTCGGCCAATCGTAACGATTATTACCTCGTCTAACATCTGCCGAGCCCATTATATACACATTAAATACAGCACCAATGTAAGGGTCACCTAGATTTAAAAAAAATAATATGTTACATTTAAGAATACACACGCTGCATTGATTTTTTTTTTTAGAAAACGAGATTGCAAATTTGGTGCAGTATGACCATAGTAGCGTTGCCCCATAAAGCCCTTAATCAACAACAGAAAAAGCAGGAATGAGTCACCTAGGATTTCTTCTTTAGATCAGGATAGCTACATTTCTGAAGAACGTGCCGAAGGCATACTCTGTCTAAACACAGAAATGAGATGTTTTTTTTTTTTATTCCGATGCGAAAGAATCGAAAGTTTGTGAAAGGAAATGATTATGATACTACATGCGTGTCCTGCTCGGCAGCACACGCTGCTGTGACGTGGAAACTCCGTGTTAGAATGCGCCTTTATTATTTGATTCTACCATTCGTTATTTTATATGCCTTGCCGTTAATTTTCTGACTCGCCCTATAACTATGCCGCCCTTTCTTGAGTTGGATCAGCGGTGTCACGTCCGATCCACGCCATAAAGCAATTTGAATTTAGTGCAGCTCTAATTTAGGTTCTTACATATATCTCATTCTACCTCAGCCTTTCAGTTCAAGAAAACAAAGCCTTAGATTAATGATGTGGTAATTGAAAGTCTGATTAACAAGGGTCACGGACCAGTGCCAGCTATAGAACATTGTTGGAAAATATTCTCAAATTTGGGGCATGTCTCTGTTCTTTTGAATTTTTATAAATTCTTTACCAGCACAGTTTAGCTGTCAAGCTAATTAATCTTGTCTAATAAACATCACCTACTACCCCTATTGGCTCGCGCAAGGTCCGAAGTTTCGTTTATAAGCCAGACGAATCGACGCTCAAGTGCACCCATCTTTTAGTACGAAAAAACTCAAAACGGCATCAATAAGTTAAATACAAGATTTATTTTGATTGTCAACTCTTTTAGGTTGGACCTCAACAGACATGAGATTGATTACATTTATTATTTGCTAGGCGTTATTTATTTTTGACTTGTGTACGTACTGAAGATCCTGTTAAAGTCTTCAAGAGAGGAAGGAACATATCAAGCTACGTTGAGTAGAGCTTTGTCCTGAAAACCTCTCTTTGAAATAGAATGAATTAAAATGAATTAATTGGAATATAAAAGTCACGGTGTAATGATTAGTGCAAAGAACATGTTACCTGGATTCGACATAAAAAGTAAAGTTGGTATTTTGTTCACATTCATTCATCCGTCTTCTACGTCTACATTTCATGCATCCATCCTGAACGTCGTTATTCTGAAACTCCCCATTTTTCAAACGTTTTACTTTTCGAAGTATATCGGAAGAAAAATGATCTATTCAAGCACGCCCTTGAGTAAACCCGGTACTCTGCTCCGCCAACGTGTTGTGATATCAGTCTAATTTTATACCAATGTTTTCGTTTAATTTTTTCCCGCAACATTTACGAAGCCACAGCAAGAACCCAGAAGAGCTTGCTAGGCCATGCAGAACCACCTGGTAGCCTGCACGCGAGACTTTTTCAAGGTACGGAAGTTGGGATAGCGTGAGAAATTCCTTACCAGGTCCATAAGCGAAGTTCTCCATCAAGATTTCTCGGAACACCAGACTGCTTCGGTGACCAAAAACGAAATAGTGGAGTTATGAACGTACCGCGATTCACGTCCCTTTCTCGGAACGATCCCCCAAGGTTGTTCGGAGGGCACGCGGAAGACACCTTTTCTGCGTCACGCAATCTCCGAAATGGGTGGCGAAAAGGCGATCGCAAGAAATCGCTGCATACCTTGGTTCTACGAAAGCCGTTAAAATAAGACACTAACCAAGGCATCAAAGCTACACACACGACGTAGATAGCGATGGAGTCTTTTTTTTTTTTTAAATGCACTTCAATCTTACGTTTTGATTACGCGCGTTACGGAAAACAGCATTTGGCAGTTTTCCCCCTGGCACAAAGAGCACGTTTTTAAACCGGAGTTTATATATACCTTTTTTTTACAGCATGGGTCTAAAGTATCAATGTGGCTCGTATTCGCTACAGTGCATTATCGTATTATAGTGGCCGCCGCTTATTTTGGATGCTTTTGCAATGATCCGAGTAAACGCGTGGTTGATGATTCATTTGATGTCTCTTATTCTTTTCTCGCCAGCCTACGTGACGTCCTACAAGAGCTACTGCTGTGATTTCTAATGCGCCAACAATAGAAAAACATAAAAAGCCAATTGTTAAGTTTTTTTTTTATTCCACGTGGCCCAAGGTGTATAACTCGCAGAAAACACTCAGGGAACATAATAATATATATATATATATATATATATATATATATATATATATATAAAGATTCGACCCTTTTGCCTGCACGATTTGAGTTGAAAGCACCCTATATATATATATATATTTATAGGGTTCTTTGATAATAATAATATATATATATAGGTTCTTATATATATATATATATATATATATTATATATATATATATATATCAGTATATATACATATATATATGTATATTTATAGGGTGCTTTCATCTCAAATCGTGCAGGCAAAAAGGGTCGAATTTTTAATTTCGCTGAAAAAATATTTGTTATGGCGTCGTCTCCAAAAACACAGTAGCCACAAACCGCGAGCTCGTCGGATATTTGGTTCTCGACTTACGAATTTTAAAAGAGGCCGCGGCATAAAGCAGTATTCTTCACATCCGTCGTGGGTCGGATGTTTCGCTTGATCTTCCGCCGTGGATTTTCAGTCCACATTATATTAACTTTTTCAAGCTCTTTGTGAGCACATTTAGAACGCTCTAATACCATCAAAATAATTTTAGGCGTTTCGCTTTTTTTTTGTAAAAATGTAAAATTCGCCCGCTCGGTCAATTGTTGACGAACTTTGACAATTAAATACTGGCGACCTACTTGAGTTACATCAATATTTTTTATGTCCATGGAGAGCCCAAAACACGCTCTTTATACATATTATAATATCATTTAGCTGTATTCAATATTTTTTGCAGGACGTTTACGTTAATGTTATGCGAAAACCAAAAAATACAAATTTTAAAATCGATTTTGTAAAAAAAAAACATTTTTTTTTATTTTTGTTCAAATGCAGATATGATAGTTGTCTACTCGAAAAGCAAGTCGAGAAAGTGTATATTTTGTTTGTATGTCCTATATTTAAGCATCAATATCGGAAAAAGACGTCTTCGTTTTGCAAGACCTAAGTCAGACAAAAAAAGACGTGCGCTTCTATGAATTGTAAAGAAGTTTTCTTGAATTTTCGTCTGCGTTTTGTAATCACTTATAAACGCATTTTTTGGTATCGAATAGTTATTTATGTTTTGAAAAGAGCAGGAAACCACGAGAAACATATCTAATCAAATCAGCAGGCCTAGTAGACCTTCAATATCGAAGACGCACAGACGTTGTATTTTTTCGATTTATAAAACTTTCACTGTAAACTAGCATGACTAGCTATTAGCTGTCATATTACTAAGATATAAAAAATCACCATATCACTGATCTATTATATACCATTCTTTCCGAAACCAAACGCTAGGGTTTGTTCACCGCACATCGCACATATCACCAGGGAATGGCCTTTCACTTCCGTAATACACAAAAGTGATGACACAAAAACGATCCGAAACACACGGAGAGATTGTCATGGAGAAGGGTAGGAAATAAATATAAATAAATAAGAATAATGTTACCCAACTCCGACCTTAACGAAAATTGCGGTAAAAAAACCATAAAAAGATTTAGGTTCGAGCGGTGGCAAAGCGATAGGTCCACGCCTGGTGGAGAGTCAGACAAAGAAGTCAATGACACGTAAAGGAAAAAAAATTTAATTAAGAAAGAAAAACTCAGCCGCACGCGGCCAGAATAAAAACCAACTCCTCCGGGTATTCCCTAAACGGGACACAACCAAATGCGCGCGAACACGCTCTCTACAGCACCGTCAGGCCGCTACGCCATGAAGAAATAAACCAAACAAGTAAACAACGCTAACAAACAGTTAGTAACGAAACATAAAAAAAAGTTCAGCAGTACCGCACCCGAGAAACAAATTTCAGCGGAGTGAAAAAACACACACGAAATAATAATAATAAAAAAGCCTTAACTGACTGACGCCGAGTCCAGTCCCACGACACTGAAGCCTGGCAGGATGATGGCGTCCAGATGATGCTCGAATCTATTCTTCACTCTGTTCCGCACATCCTTCGGAGCTGTGCGGAACAAAGAGAAAAATAGTTTCAAGCAGCGGTGCGCCAGAAGGTAACCGAGACGTAACTTGCCTCGAGCTTCATATCGTGAGAGGAGCTTTCGAGGTAGTTACAGCATGCAGTTACTCAAACTTTCTCTTTCCCCTTCCCTTTTTCATCGACACCCTGAACTGAGAGTCAATAAAGATGTTTTCTCTCTCTCTCTCTTCCCTTTTTCAAAAGAACACGTCAGCCGGCGCTAACTTTTCATCTCGGGAGAAGACCACTCTTTACAAACGGTTATAATTGACAAGGAGGCTGACTTCGACCCAACTGGTCTCCGGGCAGAATAGACACAAGTATATTTACCAACACGCTCGTTTTTGATGTTAGTCTCCGGGCTTTGCTGTTTCCAAAACAGATAACCCTTCGGTGCTATCGGATTTCCGCGGAGGGAGATAGAGCACATAAAATTGAAAGAATAAAGCACGGAAGCACGGAAGACAAGCACAGGACAACCACTTTGCAGAGCACGGCCATTTCTAGGATAGGGCGTTCGAAGCTTGGGCAAATACGCGGTATCGTTTCACGCGTGCACGGATGGCTGGTTTCAAAATTTTCCCACATCCCTAACGAAACCGGTCCATCTTCGTGTGCGTGCCCGCGCCGCCGGTTTTAGCTCGCACGCGGCGTTGTTTTGGCAGGCAGAACTGTTGTTGACCGTTGATATTTTAAGGCCGTGGTGTTCTCATCCTCCCAGGCAACAGTTCCTTTGCTTTCCCTTCTGCAATACTTTGACTGACTGAGTCCTCCTGGATGACCGTCACTGTTCGCCGCGTCAACGGCACATTCGTACCATTTCACTCCTCGTGACACAGGGTGCGCTTGTCGCTTTACTGTCACGGGCCGTCCTATCTAACACAACGAGCGCGAAAGGTCGTGGTCATCTGCTGGTTCCGAAAGGGCGGGACGTTAATATAGGCCAATGAAGGCCACGAATCAATACGACGTCTGCCGATTTCTATACATTAAAAATTTACGACACCTGCTGGTCTGTTAAGAAGTGTTGCTTTCTCTTTTGAACTGCTCCAATGTAGCTTGCCGTCTACAATAAAATTTAAATGATCAATAAATATAACAAGGTGGAACTACTGTATTTCATCTGTATGTGAGAGCTTTAAAAAAATGCAAAAATATTTCCAAGTTTGTGAAGACGCGCAATTCGCAAGTCCCTTTCAAGCCGTAAAAACACGTTTTTGTACGATATCGATGCTTAAATATAGAACATACAAACAAAATATACACTTTCTCGACTTGCTTTTCGAGTAGCAAACTATCATATCTACATTTTAACAAAAAAATAAAAAATAAAAAATGGGTTTTTTGAGCAAATCCATTTTAAAATTGGTACTTTTTAGTTTTCGCATAACATTAACGTAAACGTCCCGCTAAGGGTATTTATTACAGGTAAATCATTTTATAGTATCTATAACGAGCGTGTTTTGGGCTCTCCATAGTCATAAAAAATATTGATGTAACCCAAGTAGATCGCCAGTGTTCAATTGTCAAAGTTCGTCAACAATTGACCGAGGGGGCGTTTTTGACATTTTTACAGAAAAAAAGCAAAACGCCTAAGATTATTTCATGGTATTAGAGCGTTTTATCTGTGTACACAAAGTGCTTGAAAAAAGTTAATATTATGTTGTACGAAAATCCACGACTGGAGATCGAGCGAAACATCCGACCCACGACGGATGTGAAAAACACTGCTTTCCGCCGCGGCTTCTTTTAAAATTCGTAAGTCGAGAACAAAAAGTCCGACGGACTTATGGTTTGTGGCTACTGCGTTTTTAGAGACGACGCCATAACATATATTTTTTTCAGTGAAATTAAAAATTCGACCCTTTTTGCCTGCACGATTTGAGATGAAACCACCCATATATATATATATATATATAACTGGGAAGAAAAAACCTTTGGTGAAAACAGCAACAACGGACGATTTATTCTTCGACGTTTCGGCCGGAGTCCGGCCTTCGTAAGGCCGGACTTCGGCCGAAACGTCGAAGAATAAATCGTCCGTTGTTGCTGTTTTCACCAAAGGTTTTTCTTCCCAGTTATATACCCACGCCTGCGTCCTCCCGCCACCATGCCCGTTATATATATATATATATATATATATATATATATATATATATATATATATATATATATATATATATATATATATATAGATATTTTATTTTTTGGCAGTGACGGGCGATATTATTTTTGTTTTGTCTCCCTAGCGGCGTTCCGAGCTACTATGGCATGCAATGTTTATACTGTGCGGAAACTGGAGGGACGCCCGCTCATGTTGATGCCTGTTTTGTTTCGTTTTCTTTAATTTTTTGTGCCGATAATACGAACTTTATGAACGCCCCTCGTATATGTATTCCTGATGACAGTGTTTCTTCAAAAGTAACTTTGCAGCTTTAATTAACGCAATTAAATTATGTGTGTATATATATATATATATACAACGGGCATGGTGGCGGGGGCCGAAGGCGTGGGGTATAACCGAGAGGAGAAGCAAACCCCTTGATGAAAACAGCAACAACGGGTCCTTTATTCTTCGACGTTTCGGCCAGAGTCCGGCCTTCGTCAGGAAGAACTTTTACAGATGAATGCGGGTGGTATTTATACAATGCTACGGTCGAGTCCAAGTTTCAAAAGCGGCGGGATGACGGTTGGAGTTTCCAAAGGAGCATAGGAAGAGTTCCAGATGGGCAAACGTTTATACAATGCTACGGTCGGGTCCAAATTTCGGCGGGGTGACGGTTAGAGCTTTCGTGAGAGGGAAGCGTAGTGCAGTTCGTATCCGGGTAAAGTAGCTTGACGGTCGGGGCCAAGTTTCAAGTACGGCGGGATGACGGTTGTAGCTTCTTGAGAGAGGCGCAGGGTAGCTTTGTGTCCGGGTGGGCAGGGGTGACCTGGACGATAACGTACAATAGACGAAAGGTACACGCGCAAACTAAAGTGCTGTCTCAAAAAAAAAAAAAAAAAACGCCAAGGTCACTTGTGTTGTTTCATGGAGCATGCATGATTCAAACCTGGAAGGGAACAATGTTAAACCTAGAAATAAAAGAGAAGAAAATGAATATCAAAACATAAAGAATAAAAGAGAAAATTTGATGGTCCAGTTCCGGCCACAAACACAGTACCACTGCTGACAATAAGGTCTGGGACCTGAAAAAATGTCTCCTGATCGCTGTTGCTATTCGTCGGATAGCATTTTAATCGATGCCAGAGTACCGGGGCTTTCATTTAGTCCTTGTTTAATTGTATTGGATCGGTAAATTAGGTAGGATTCACGCTGTTCACGTTTGCGATTTGATTTAAATCCAGATTCTAGGAGCGTCACTGACAATTTATCAAATGCGTGTTTTGAGAGAGCGAGATGTTTTGATAGAGGCAGTGTCGGAAGATTTATGGCGTGAGATTTGTGATTATTAAAGAGCAGTCTAAATGCCGTTCTAGTCTGCCCTATGTGTTGCATTTTGCATACGGTACACTCGAATAAGTACACGACATTCGACGAGGCACATGTTAAGTGCTCTTTAATTTTGATCGAGAACTGCGAGTGCGTGCTGCTGGCCGTGTTTGTGTGCTGCATCTGTTTACAGATGAGACATCCTGGGTGCATGCAAGGCATTCATTCGTTAGGTGGCGGCAATGAATTTATCCGAGAGTTTACTAGCGTGTCTTTGAGGTTACGCGATTGTCTGTGGACTACCCCAGGGGCTGATGGGAACGCGCGTTTAAGGCGCTCGCTTTGTTCGAGAATGTTATAATGTCGTCTTAAGATATTATTTACATTAGGATGATTCATGCTATAAGTTAGATAGAGATTTGTGCGTTGTGCGTCGCTTTGCGTGGGACGCGGCTGTTCAGCTGCTTGGCTCTTCTGATTGCATCGTCGATTATACGGGGTGGACACTTTCTTTTCTCCAGCACTGACTTTAAATTTTGGCTGCTCGCATCAAAATCTGTCTCTTTGGAACAAATTCGTTTGGAACGATGAGCTTGGCTATAGGGAATGCTGCTCTTGCAATGGTGTCGGTGGTCGCTTTGATAATGCAGGTATTGCTGTCGGTCTGTTGGCTTACGGTATAGGCTCGTGGCGAGTTTACCTTCCTCTATTTTAACATTGACGTCTAAGAAGTTTATTTCGGTTTGAGAGTACGAATGTGTAAAGCAGATGCTCGGATGAGCAGCGTTGTATCGAACTATGAAGTCCACCAGCTCCTCCTCAGTGTGCGACCAGACAATAAATATATCATCTATAAACCTTTTGTATATTCGCGGCTTTACGGGACATTCAGAGAGGAACTGAGACTAATTTTCCCATGAATACGTTGGCATAGTTCGGGGCCATTTTGGTGCCCATCGCGGTTCCGCTAACCTGCCTAAAGTATTTATTGTTAAATTCGAACGTGTTGAGTTCTAAGACAAGCCTCGCTAGAGTAGCGACGACGTGTCCATCTGGGGTGTCCGGTTGTTTGTGGAGTACGTACATGTCAATTAACGATCTTATCCCATCATCATGTGGGATATTCGTATACAGCGATGACACATCGAGTGTAACCAGTTATGCATTTTTTGGAATGCATAAATTTTATATTTCCCTTAAGAAGTGAGTTGTGTCTTTAATGTACGAATCGAGACTTGTAGGTATACGTTTAATTAAACTGTCTTCATATCCTGATATGGGTTCCGTTACTTTACTTATTCCGGATATGATTGGGCGCCCTGGGTTACCAGGTTTGTGAATCTTAGGGAGCATGTAGAAGCGGCCCGGGGAAGGCTGTACCGGTTTCATGAATTTATGTTCGTTAGCGGTTATTCTGCACTCGTCTAGGAGATCCTTAAGGACCGAGCTCACAATCTTAGTGTGGTGCACCGTGGGGTCAGCTGCGAGAGGTTCATAAAACTTTGAGTCATTTAGTTGGCGGTTTCCTTCTCGGATGTATTCAGAAGTGCTAAGAATCACAATTGCTCCTGCTTTATCGGCAGGTTTTATCGTTATGTCTGTCCTATTGCTCAGGCTTCTTAAGCTAGCCCTTTCGGATTTAGTGAGGTTATCCCGTTTTTCCGCCTGCCTGCGATATTCCCGCATAATGTATTTTTGCACAGCGGCTATGTACAAGTTAAGACAATCGTTACGGTTAGCCTTCGGCGTCCAGTCGCTCGTTGGACGTTGCTGAGAGGTGTTGGAGCTAGAAGTTCTGTCCAAGAAGTATTCCCGCTATCTTAAATTTCGCGCAAAGTTGTCAAGGTTGCCACAGGGTTGGATGCAAAGCAAAATATTTTAAAAATGTGTGATGCAGAAGTGGTGTTGTAACTGTTTAATTTCCAAAGTTATTTGCAAAACAAAACAAAAAAAGTGTATTGTGCTCTGCTTATTCCTTCATTTTGCATTAGTCATTGATAAAAAAATAACATTAAAACATTCTTTATTTTCTTTAGCGCAGGGATATGCTTCCTGAAAGCTTCATGCTTCCGAAGCAAAAAAAAGAATGACCGTCCCTACACCGTGGTGGCTGCCCTCAGCATCACTGGGAATGTGGACGATGGGCACTGCGACTGCCCAGCAGGAAAGGTTGCTTGCAACCACCTGATGGGCGTTCTTCGGACACTTGAACTGCTGCAGAGGAAGGGATTTTCCGAAGCGCCCCTGCAGCTCTCCTGCACTGACCTTCCACAGCAGTGGAGGGTCCCAAGAGGCGAGCGCATCAGGGGAACTTCCATACAGTCTGTTGACTGGAGAAGTGTCAGGGAAGGTGGCTTAGAAACACCAACAACAAGTCGCTTCTACGAAAGCCGAGCTACTCCCCGCAGTCAAAGCGAACAAGATGCCGCCACCAAGAACTTCGCTCAAGCCATGATGGACCTTGATGGAACCACCGAGTTCGGCAGAAGCTTGCTGGGAGGGACCGGGCAGGTTTTCGTGAAAACAAAGTTCGGCATTTCGTCCGTCCTTGCGCCACAGGCATACCAACAAGCGCAATTGCCCTTTGGGTTCAAGGTGCTTACAAACATTCACTTCAAGAATGCTCCTACCGATCCGCCTCCACTGCACGAGTACGAGTTCTTCAGGGATGCCGAGCCCTGGGCTGTGCCTTCCTGTTTTGAGGGCCACAAGATCCTTGAGGTAATGCCCGCATTGCTTTTAGGATACTTTACGGAAGGTCAATGTACAAAAATAATGTGCATCTGATTTTGTATGAACTGAATACCTCAAGCACAATTAGCAACCCATGCTTTACGCCGCTCCGTCACAGTACATTGGAAGGCTTCGAATAATTTTCAGTGTTAGCTGTGATTGGTACTTCGGGTGTTTACTTTTGTTCGTTACAAAAAAACTGGAAAAAGAAAAACTGACAGCTTACACTTAGCTTCTTCATAAGCAAGGTCTTTATATTGTCGCCACCAGAAGTCTACCCAGGAGGTCTCCTTCTTAATTCTCCTTTAAAGGGCAACTCCACCCATTTCCGAAGACTTCAGGATAATCAGTGATTTTGCATTAAAAAGCCCTAGTAAAAGACACTACGTCATTTGCTTCGCGAAAAACTGTATATATATTAATGCAAAAGCATTAACTGTCTTATGGAGCGAACCGACGTCATCAGCTTTTAAGCCGCGCCAAACGGCACCTAAACTCCCTTGTCCCAATGAAGCGAAGCATGTCGTTTAAAGCCGCGATCTGGTTGATAGGCTCCCTTTGGCTGGCGCGTGTCATAGTGTCAAGGAACAAGGCTCCCATTGGCTCTCGCACGGCATAGTTCCAAAAACGCCACCAGAGAAGCCCTCTCCATGCCGGCGCAGCGCACGCAGCGACTCAGTCGCCGGTAAGAGGTGCGGGCCTGGCCGCACAGCCCATTTGGGCAAACTACGGAGAGGCTGCACGGCTGAGCTCAGTGCGGCGCGGCCACTTTATGAGAGCACTACCTTGGCAGTAGCGAAATGTGGCCATCCACGCCAGTACGCTGCTGACGCACTATGGGAGTGGAAGAACGACATTCATGCTTTCGCATTCAGAACTCGTAAGAAGTGCTTAGGTGTCTTTTTTAATCTAATTTTGAACACGAGCAGAAATCGAAACCGAAGCTTCGACTTCGTCTGGCAACATTGGCCTCGGGCCACCAAAAACATGGCTATCATGTGGTACAAGATGTCACATGATCCTCGACGCAACGATGGGCAGGAATGGGGCGGACGTATGCAAGGCACAAGTGTCGTCTGCACCGCACTCTTCACCACGTTTTGGTGTCTACGACGTTCGACGACGTCTGAACAACTGCGGCATAAGTCTGCACACATAGTGTCCGTAGTGTGGACGAAACTCTGAGACACAATAATCAGAAACGGTGAGATGACGACAGCGGTTTTGACGCGGGTAATGGCGGGACCACGGCGGGGCGGCTGAACGGTTCCCAAGAAGCGCACTGCGCAGGCGTGCCGAGAGGAAACGTTGCTGACGTCACCCGTTACGCTTGCCCGGAGAAGTGAAAACAAGCAAAAGGGGGCAATGGTGATGACATTTAGCTCAATGTTGGCTACGTCTATGCCGTATTCGCCCGCTCCAGTCAGCCGATTTTGGCATCTTGGCGAGTTGCAAAGTTTTCTGGACCATTTAAGAAACATTTGGACAGAACTACATTGTAATATTTGACGTGTGGCCTTCCTAGGTGCAACTGAAGAAAACTGCATTTTTTTTTTCAAAAACAAAAATGAAGCAGAGTTGTTCTTTAATCACTGATAGGTCAAGAATCCAATGACATATTTACCTCGAGCACGCGCTCGCTGCCTTTAGCAACACTGGAGAGCACTCACAGTCAATGCACGTTCACAAGCTATTTTGCCATTCTAGTGTCAACACCTGCATTTTGCAAACCTAAGTCTTGTGTAAGTTGAGATGAAGTTGACCGGGAGAGTTTTTCTGGTGTCTGAATTTATAGCTTAATGTTGGGTTCCGCTTTGCAAACACAGTTCTTTCTTTTGGCCTCATTAATACCTAATTTCTCATCGGAGCATGCCAAATGCTGTTTGTTTGCTAGGCATGTAATCCCCCAAACTGTATTTCAGTATGTTCTTGAAATATTCCTACTGCAGGGGCTATGCCTGTCACCGACTCAAGCAAGGGTCCTTGAACGAGATACAAGACAACAAGCAAAAAGTCCAAGATGGCACAAAGAACGTGCGCTTCGACTAACGGCGTCGAACTTTGGAGTGGCAGCCACACGTGAGGTCTGGTCGCAGAAAGGGCTGCACAACCTAACCAGCACAAGAGACCTCTCGAGGATTCCTGCGATACGGTATGCCCTCTTAACACAGGCGTTACTTAAAATTACTTAAATAAAATAAAACATAATACCTATTGGGCACGTTCAGTAGCAGCTCCCTTGGCTCCGAACGTTCCGAGAACTCGAGTCGGAGTTCTCGGAGCGGCTACTACACGTTGCACAAAGGCATTGTTGCAGCTTTACCTTTTGCTATTTCGGTTTTTGCCAAATTACGTGCGCTTATGACTGTAGCCATCCAAGCTGGTGCTCCTCCAAAGCTTACTCGGGGAGTGCTTGGTGACGACCTGGAAGAGTTTTTGGCTAGGCAAAGAAGGGCAAGTTACGTACTGTACGCCCTCAAACAAGCTACTTCTGAAGGTATGCATGTGCCTTCTAAACGGCAAATGAGTGCGACTATCACACCTGGCTTCCGCTTCTGCCCTGAGGCACGTAAAATTAAAGCAGACGACGCTTAGCATGAACGCTTTTATCTGACGCAGTACTGGTGTTGAAGAAGTTTCGATAAGATTGTTGAGAACTGGAAAGAAAGTTTGGACATCAATCAGTGTTGGTCTTTGAAGTGAGCGAGCTCATCACATGTCGGTATGTCGGTGCAAGTGTGGCTGCAATAAAAACAACCAACAAAACTGTCAACAAAAGCAAGGCTTGAACCCGATTGTATGTACGCCCCTGACTACAGTAGCTTTATACAGTATGGTGTTTATTCTGAAATTTACAAGTTTCCTATGAAGTTAATTTGTACATACGAGAAGCAGTGGTGGAACTGCTGCGCCATTTGTGCCAAACTGCGCCAGAACAAAATCCCTGCTACATGCTGCTCCAAAGGTTGTATTTGTGCGCCATGTCTGTGCCAAAAGGGAGTTGTTCTTAAGAAGGAAAGTGGAAGTGTCTGGCACGTGGCACTCTTGGCGATGCCACTGAAAATTAAGAAAGTACAGTTTTTTGTTTTTTTGGATGCCTAAGTACTATGTGTGAAGAGTAGGGCTGCGCGAATATTCGAATTATCAAATACTAGTTTCACATTATACGCTATTTGATATTCGCTTCAAAATTAACAGCAATATTTATACTTTTCGAAGTTAGTTCCCTTGAGTGCGCTTCTTCTCAAGCACCGGTGCACTGCGGAGAAACAATATCCGCAAAGCTGACACCGCAATCTTGCGACTCGCTTCGCCGCAGCGCCGCCGCGCACTTCGGCGAAAAAACACACCTGCAAAGTGGTATAATGCACGCGCTCGTCTGGTGTAATGAAAAAAGAAAAGAAAATGGGATTGGTGATATTTATATTGCAGTAAAATCTCCAAAATTTAACTGTGGCGTTTATGCAAGGGTGTATGTTAGGCAGCAATGTTTTAACAACCTGTGTTCATTACTTGTGCTTGTTTTGTTTTAATTCAGAATTGAAGAAAATATTTTCATTTAGCAAGAAGATTTATAAACCCCCTCAATTAGGTATGGCGGGGCTTCCTTATAGGTTTAATTTTCTGTCAAATCTGTCGTTTACTTGCCATCCTAATGTAGGCATTGGACTGTCTGAGGCCAGTCTATAACTATAGCTAGGTTAAATTTAACAGAGCTCATAAGTGGGCAATTAGAAGCGTGGGAACAACCTTTGCGAGTTCAGCTGAATTTTTGTTTAAGCATGGTATAACAGTGGTGCAAGGCATGGAGAAAGGCGCGGAAACTATTCAATATTCGATTATAAAATATTAGTCTAAAACCACTGCCTCACTCTTGCCGCCTCGAACACAACGACGATTGTCGATAATTGCCGAGTTTCCGTCCAGCGCCGATTGAAACTCTGAGCTAAAACAACGCTGTGCGAGTGCCAGCTTTGTGCACAGGTGCTAGCACCTCTACCAAATATTTTTACCAGTCATACTAGGTTTAGTGGGCTTTTCAGACTGTGCACTTTGTGTAAGCCACACATTTTCAGTGCGCAACCGCCGGAGAACAGGCTGTGATGGAGAGTCACCAACCTCAAAGAATTCTGGTAAAAACGTAGGATCAGCGACTCCTTTTCTCCTTTGATGGTTGCACACTGAAAAATGTTTGGCCTACACAATCTCATGAGCTTATTACAGCGGTAGACTTCTAAGGCCTTTCTCGGGTGCTCGATCGATTGTGTTTCAGTTATCAAAAAGACCAACTAAACATGTATTTTGTAGGGATTTTAAAGTTCTTGCCCTTCTTGTCACAGGCATGGCATTACGCAAGAGCCCATCGCTGTCCAGCGGTACGTGGATGTGCTGCAGAGCTTGGGGCACAGTGCGACTGTTGGGTCGTGCGGCATTTTTGTCGATCCTTCGACACCCTGGTTGGGTGCGTCACCGGATAGAATTGTATTCGACCCAACTGAGGACCCTCCCCATGGAGTCCTGGAGGTAAAGTGCCCGAAGACCCTTTATGACAAGTCTGTAGAAGAACTCAAAACTTTGAAGTTCTGTTCTGAGATTAAGAGGGATTGCCCTGAACTCAGGCGTACCCATGACTACTACCACCAAGTGCTTGGGCAGATGGCTATTGCAGGGCTGCAATGGGGCGACTTTGTTGTCTTTGGTGACCAGTTTATTCTTGTAGAAAGAATTCGCTTTTGCCCTGGCAACTGGAGTGCAGTGAGCATGGAGCTCCAAGATTTTTACTTTGATCAACTGCTCCCGCACCTTGAATTGTTACATTAGCGAGGATATTTTGTGTTCTTTTGTTGTCATTTCCTATTTTGTCTCTGTTCAGTTTTTTATTTCTCCTGTCTAGGGTTACTATGAATATTGTTCACCAGCTCGCAGTTTTTTTTCTCTTTCTCCTGTAGTTACTTCATTTCTTTTGTGAGAATTTCGAATATAAAATTTATTTCACTTTCAGAATTGTATGAAGCCCTGTTTTCCCAAAGTGGTTTGTGGGGGAGGAAATCTCGACTCCTTTTGGTGACATTATCAAGTGCTAGGCGTCATTTTTCAATTTACGGGAAAGTTCAGTTCTTTTGTAATATGACAAAGCTCATTAATTGCCCTGTTTTATCAAATCAAGTTCTACACAGTCATGTAGAACTTTTGTGCAGCGACTTCATTTAGTATTTTGAAATGCAGAGTAATCTTCCGTATAGCTTATGCGAACACCCTTATCTGCTTGTGGTACCCCTTTATGTAAAAGGCCAATATGAACTGTCTTAGGCACAGCTTCGCTTTTCTGCGACATTGTATTTATTTTTACTTTCTCAATTATTATGTTGGTGTGTTTAACTAGGTTTTTTCTCTACCCCTGTATATTTGAAAAAGGCTTGTCCAAGTCTTAATGACATACCTGTTGGTCCGTTGGTCCACTTTAGTTTTAAGTTTACATTGTCATCGTTGGTAGCTTTTTCTTCTTTTTTTGAGACCTTATACAAGGGCAAGTCAAGTTAAAAATTGCAATGACATTTTGAGATACGGTGTTATTGTTCCGTAAGTTGGCAGTCTTATTACCAATCATTAAGAGAGTGTCCAATTGGTGGCAGCACAGTAAATCAGCATGATGTCCGAGTACCATCATAAAGATGGCCACACCATTTAAGTGAGGCACCAAAGAGTAGTAGCGTTGTGTCATAATTTTTTAGATACTGAAAGCTTTGAAGGTCCATCGTTAAATGGAATTGCAGTGTGGCGATGCTTGTCTGTACTGGAGTTGTGAGTTCAAACACGGCACAAGTTCGAAGACTTTTTTACTGGGGAACATATATCAAGTGGCGACACCCTATTTTTTTGCAGCAGTTACAGGCATCGCAAGCACTTGTGCAGTTTTGGAACTTCCTAGCCTACTCATATATTTTCTCTAGAGACAGACAAGCATTATCATACTGAAACTCCATTTCACAGTAAGTTCCTCTAGTTTTCATACTTTCACTACCTTAAATTCTTTGGGGAAACGACACATTTAAAAATGTTATTGCAATTTTAAGATTTTTTTCCTCACCTTTGTAGAATGCACACTACCAAGTCGGAGAGGTGTTTTGGGCACATTGAGCACAAAAACAGTGAAATGTCATAATTTATATATACATGTACCTTGCCATGTAAGAAAGTGATGTTTGGGAGGGCTCGAGAGCAATGTCCTGGTGCAGTGCAAGCTTTTGTGAGAGGATTTTGATTTGAAATGCCATAGCCTTTCTATTTTATCTCTGTGTGATGGCAGAAAATAAGTCAAGGTGGTTTACTGTGGGGGCTAAATGGCTCACAAGTTGTCATCTGCTTGTTGTGAGTGCTATAGTCCGTTGCAACTCAAGAAGGTAGGGCGAGGGTAAGACAGGCCGGAGAGGGGAAGCCGACGCGACGCTAAAGCGAGAAGAGGGTTTCCCCCTCTCTTCTCCAGCGTTCCGTTGGCTTCCTCCTCCCCGGCCCGCCTTACCCTCGCCCTACCTTCTTGAGTTGCAACGGACTATAGCTCAAGTTATATGTGAATAAAATTTTTTGAGCTGCGACTGTTGAATCTTGTATTTTATTTTCATAATATAATTCATTTCTTAGTTTGCTGATCTTGTTGCATGCAGAAATCTGGACAAGGTAAGGGCTATGAGTACCTTGCCTCCAGCCTGTACTTCAATCACCCCAGCAGCAGAGTAAACAAACAGACAAAATTCATGAGAATGACACGCAGTGACTTGAAAAGGACTAAATTTCACACAGGTCTGATTGAATTGGGAAAGAAACGTTCAAAACATTCCAAGTGCAGTTGAACAAGGGTTAGTAGCTGCAAACAAGGAAGCATAGCACCTCGAAACAGGTAAGCAGTGTTGTGTCTGGTGGTTTGAACCAGAAAGAAGAGGCCGGTTATGTAAACCGATAACCGTCTTTACTCATGTTGCCGAAATGGATCCCCTTGCCTTTCTTTGGCTTACAGAACGGCTTGCTAAAATATCGAAACACAACATTCCCCCTACCTTAATGACTGAAGCAAACAACTTAGGCGTGGCGTGAAAAAAGAAAGAAGGTAAAAATGAAATACAAATGATGTTCAAACACTTTCAACAGTTCACTGTCAGTTCCGGTAGCGTGGGGGCTTGAGCCCTCTTGAAGCTCTGGCAGGGTATCGACTGGCTGTCTCCAGACGGTTGTCTTGTCCAGCCGTTCCGACGTTTTGTCCTGCTTGCTCTGTGGTTACTCGGAGTACCTCATTAGAGGCGACTGCATGTTTGATAGAATGGCGCAGACCGTCCATATCTGATTGGCGATAGGGGCCAGGGAGATGGCTATCGGGCGGTCCAGAATGTGGAATGTCTTAATCCTTTGGATCCTTCGTTCTACGTGGATCCGAAGAGACGCAATGTCCTGCGTTTCCTGAACGTCTGCAGCTGGAAACTGACCCTTTGTTAGGAAGGGAGGAATGTTCAAGAGAACTCCCTTCTTTTCTAGGAGATCTTGAATCTTAAAGCCTTTGTCGGCCATCACAGCATCTCCGAACTCAAATGGCCTTTCCAAGAATCCACTCTTGACGACCGCTTCACGGTCCGAGACTGAGCCCATAAATAGTTCCGAGACGAATGTCAGTTGTCCATTTGGCGATATGCCCACGAGACCCTTAAAAGTATTCGCCGACTTGTAATAAGAGTATGTTCCAGACTGTGTGACAAGTGAGCTAGATATCTCGCACCGCAGCTCAGTAGCATCAATGATGACTCGTGTAGACCGATATTTCTCTTTGAACGTGGCTGGCATGAGGGTGTCCACGACGTCCCTTGGGAGCCACAGTGGCAGTTCAGTTAGACGCAGGTAGAGAAAACTCATCCAAGTGAGGAACACTCTGGATACTGTGCTCTCTGAAACATTGAACAGATGACCCAGGTGCTTATGGAAAAGTCCTACCCTTAGCTTCACGAGGACAAGAAACAGCTGGTCTTCAATTGAAAGTTTCTGGGGTCGTCCCCTCCTCTCGTCTTCTGATGTCGGAGTGCTCTTCCAGTAGATGATGTTTTCCCCTTTATTCCCAGGTTCAACAAATTTCAAAAGTTCTTGGAAGTGGGCATATGATGGGAGTCCCGTATAGAACTGGACATCAACATTACTTGACTGGAACTTTTGGATGCCAAAGCCACGGCTTTCTTCCTGCAGCTTCCTGTGCTTGATGGAGACATCTTCCAAGTCCGAACGAAGCTTGTGGATTTGATCATTTCTCTCTTTCAGTAGAGCTCTGCTCGCATTGATTTCTATCTGTTGTTTTCTTATCTCTTCTTTGTGTTTCACAAGTTCTTCTTCAAGGCTGGCAACTTTTGCTGCAAGGTTGCATGTGCATGCACATTCTGTGTGAGCTGAAGTTGACGGCAATAGGTCCACGAGGACTGGTGACTCTGAATCATCACTCTGGCTACCTCCTACAGAGAGGTGTTCCGTTGGAGTGTTTGGTCGCAAATGAACAACCTGTTGTGAAGGAACGGGCGGTGGCACTCTTGCCCGAGGAGCACGGCGTTGCTGTTTTGGCTTCTTGAAGCTGAACAGAGATGGTACAGCACTGTCGCGAAGTAGCTTCAGTCCGCTTGCCACGTTTGGGAGAAAGTCTTCAGGGAGGAAATGCCTCGAGCATACCTTCGTAGCTGATGAAACTTGAAAACGCCTCCCTTCATCTCGTTTTATGGCGGCTATCCATCTTTTGTAGTTCTCGGTGTTCTTTGGGAATCGATGGAATGAAATCTGCAAATAAAAAATTAAGTGTTATTAAAATGCAAGTACCACTCTGGCTGAGCTGGGTGATTTGAGCGGGATTATGCGACTTCTACATTTAGACGACTTCCAGAAATCCACCGCCGCTCGCCCCGGCCCTCCTAAATTTCTACACTGCAGATTGCTTCTTCGTGTTCAAATATGTAGACACACGAGCCATCGTTAGTACACAGCCATCACGGGTTTCATGTATGACAAAGACCGTGTACAATAAATATTACAAAAACAAATAAAACCTTAAGTTGCTGTACAGGGTGTTTCAAAATAAAGTTTCGACACTAAAATCGCCTACAAAAATCAGGGACTGGACGTATCAAGTAGAGGCTTACCTCGAATAGATATTTTACTGGTCGGATTTACGGAGTAAAATTTTAAGTCCAGATTTCAAACACAAAAAATAACCTATGCATTAAAATGGGTAAGTTTTTTTTATTTTAAATTTTCATTGTATTGAAGTAGACACTTGAAATTTTAATGTGTCAATGGGACTAGTAAAATATGTATTCGAGGTAAGTTGTGTAAATGGGACTAGTAAAATGCGTATTCGAGGTTAGTTTCAACTTGATACATTGAGCCACTTATTTTTGAGTGTCTCAAAATTAAAGTTACAAAGCTACAATTCATGGCCCGTCAGAAATCAGCAACTGAGTATCAAGTTGAAACTTGCCTCAAATGCATACTTTACTTCTCCCATTTACTAAATAAAAATCTAAACCTCTACTTCAAGTACAAAACAGATTAAAAAAACGGACCTTTTGGGAGCATTTTTTTTATTGTTTTGTACTTGGAATTAAGACATGAAATTTCAATGCGCAAATTCAACCAGTAAAAGACGTATTCGACGCAAGTTTCTACTCGATACGTCGAGTCCCTTTTCTTGAGGGAGATTTTAGAGTTGAAATGTAGAGCAGCAGGTTTGCAGTGAAGCAGAAGTTGCAAGCGCGTGCATGTTGCTTTGCATAAAGCACGCGCTGCACAGATGTGTGCGCTACAGGCAGGTTAAAGCGTCGGGTCGTATGGCTTCATGCGTACCTATCATATAATTTACACGCGCAAGTTGGAAGCACCGCGAGCTCGTGCATACCTGAAGCTAGGCGCTCGCGAAGCTGTCACGTCCGCAAGCGATACCACGAGCAACATTATATTTGTATTTGACGCTTTGATTTCTTCAAACTAGCTGAAACTTGAAAACTCTACCTCCAAACGCAACAAAGTGAGATTAAAAACACCGGACTCAAACACCCAAGGCGCGTAGCGTGTGAACGGCTCATGTTCCGTTCTTGCACTTCAGCAGGGAAACGTTTGCGCGGCTACGCCGCTGAATATCCCCACCAGACCGACGCCCGTCAACCGATAACGAGTACATTTACGAATACGTACCTTAATGCCAGACTTGTCCAGATACCCACTCTGCTTACAGAGGGGCACACAGCAGTACGTTGGCATCGTGGGCCGGAATTGACTAGCGTCTACGGCCTACGCAGCGTATGCAGCGGCGCGCACTATCCTGCAGCATGGCGGCTGCCGCTAGTTGCCGTTGCGTACGACAGGTGGCGCTTTTTCTCTGATGGGTCTATTGTTAGCAGTGGTACTGTGTTTGTTGCCTGAACTGGACCATCAAATTTTCTCTTTTATTTCCAGGTTTTGATATTAATTTTCTTCCCTTTTATTTCTAGGTTTAACATTGTTCCCTTCCAGGTTTGAATCATGCATGCTCCATGAAACAACACAAGTGACCTTGGCGTTTTTTGGGTTTTTTTGAGACAGCACTTTAGTTTGCGCGTGTACCTTTCGTTTATTGTACGTTATCGTCCAGGTCACCCTGCCCGCCCGGACACAAAGCCACCCTGCGCCCTCTCTCAAGAAGCTACAACCGTCATCCCGCCGTCCTTGAAACTTGGCCCCGACCGTCAAGCTACTTTACCCGGATACGAACTGCACTACGCTTCCCTCTCACGAAAGCTCTAACCGTCACCCCGCCGAAATTTGGACCCGACCGTAGCATTGTATAAACGTTTGCCCATCTGGAACTCTTCCTACGCTCCTTTGGAAACTCCAACCGTCATCCCGCCGCTTTTGAAACTTCGACTCGACCGTAGCATTGTGATAAATACCACCCGCGTTCATCTGTAAAGTTCTTCCTGAAGAAGGCCGGACTCCGGCCGAAACGTCGAAGAATAAACCACACGTTGTTGCTATTTTCATCAAGGGTTTTGCTTTTCACTCTCTATATTATATATATATATATATATATATATATATCACTATATATATATATATATATATATATATATATATACTGGGAAGAAAAACCTTCGGTGAAAACAGCAACAACGGACGATTTATTCTTCGACGTTTCGGCCGGAGTCCGGCCTTCGTCAGGAAGAACTTTTACAGATGAACGCGGGTGGTATTTATACAATGCTACGGTCGAGTCCAAGTTTCAAAAACGGCGGGATGACGGTTGGAGTTTCCAAAGAAGCGTAGAAAGAGTTCCAGATGGGCAAACGTTTATACAATGCTACGGTCGGGTCCAAATTTCGGCGGGGTGACGGTTGGAGCTTTCGTGAGAGGGAAGCGTAGGGCAGTTCGTATCCGGGTGAAGAAGCTTGACGGTCGGGGCCAAGTTTCAAGGACGGCGGGATGACGGTTGTAGCTTCTTGAGAGAGGGCGCAGGGTGACTTTGTGTCCGGGCGGGCAGGGGTGACCTGGACGATAACGTACAATAGACGAAAGGTACGCGCGCAAACTAAAGTGCTGTCTCAAAAAAAAAAAAAAGAACAGCGGCACGGTCACTTGTGTTGTTTTATGGGGCATGCATGAGTCAGACCTGGAAGGGAACAATGTTAAACCTAGAAATAAAAGGAAAGAAAATGAATATCAAAACCTGGAAATAAAAGAGAAAAGTTGATGGTCCAGTTCCGGCCACAAACACAGTACCACTGCTAACAATAAGGTCTGGGACCTGAAACAAAATGTCTCCTGATCGCTGTTGCTATTCGTCTGTTAGCATTTTAATCGATGCCAGAGTACCGGGGCTTTCATTTATTCCTTGTTTAATTGTGTTGAATCGGTAAATTAGGTAGGATTCACGCTGTTCACGTTCGCGATTTGATTTAAATCCAGATTCTAGGAGCGTCACTGACAATTTATCAAACGAGTGTTTTGAGAGAGCGAGATGTTTGGATAGAGGCAGTGTCGGAAGATTTATGGCGTGAGATTTGTGATTATTAAAGCGCAGTCTAAATGCCGTTCTAGTCTGCCCTATGTATTGCATTTTGCATACGGTACACTCGAATAAGTACACGACATTCGACGAGGCACATGTTAAGTGCCCTTTAATTTTCATCGAGAACTGCGAGTGCGTGCTGCTGGCCGTGTTTGTGTGCTGCATCTGTTTACAGATCAGACATCCTGGGTGCATGCAAGGCATACATTCGTTAGGTGGCGGCAATGAATTTATCCGAGAGTTTACTAGCGTGTCTTTGAGGTTACGCGATCGTCTGTGGACTACCCCAGGGGCGGATGGAAACGCGCGTTTAAGGCGCTCGCTTTGTTCGAGAATGTTATAATGTCGTCTTAAGATATTATTTACATTAGGATGATTCATGCTATAAGTTAGATAGAGATTTGTGCGTTGTGTGTCGCTTTGCGTGGGGCGCGGGCTGATAAGGTCTGCTCGGTTCAGTTGCTTGGCTTTTCTGATTGCATCGTCGATTATACGGGGTGGATACTTTTGTTTCTCTAGCACTGACTTTAAATTTTGGCTGCTCGCATCAAAATCTGTCTCTTTGGAACAAATTCGTTTGAAACGATGAGCTTGGCTATAGGGAATGCTGTTCTTGCAATGGTGTGGGTGGTCGCTTTGATAATGCAGGTATTGCTGTCGATCTGTTGGCTTACGGTATAGGCTCGTGGCGAGTTTACCTTCCTCTATTTTAACATTGACGTCTAAGAAGTTTATTTCAGTTTGAGAGT
Source organism: Ixodes ricinus (assembly GCA_037355805.1). Classification (NCBI taxonomy): domain Eukaryota; kingdom Metazoa; phylum Arthropoda; class Arachnida; order Ixodida; family Ixodidae; genus Ixodes; species Ixodes ricinus. The sequence continues at coordinate 16,749 of JAZHYW010038957.1, read as the reverse complement.
ACGAATGTGTAAAGCGGATGCTCGGATGAGCAGCGTTGTATCGATCTATGAAGTCCACCAGCTCCTCCTCAGTGTGCGACCAGACAATAAATATATCATCTATAAACCTTTTGTATATTAGCGGCTTTACGGGACATTCAGAAAGGAACTGAGACTCTAATTTTCCCATGAATACGTTGGCATAGTTCGGGGCCATTTTGGTGCCCATCGCGGTTCCGCTAACCTGCCTAAAGTATTTATTGTTAAATTCGAACGTGTTGAGTTCTAAGACAAGCCTCGCTAGAGTAGCGACGACGTGTCCATCTGGGGTATCCGGTTGTTTGTGGAGTACGTACATGTCAATTAACGAACTTATCCCATCATCGTGTGGGATATTCGTATACAGCGATGACACATCGAGTGTAACCAGATATGATTCTTTTGGTATGCATAAATTTGATATTTCCCTTAAGAAGTGAGTTGTGTCTTTAATGTACGAATCGAGACTTGTAGGTATATGTTTAATTAAACTGTCTACATATCCTGATATGGGTTCGGTTACTGTACTTATTCCGGATATGATTGGGCGCCCTGGGTTACCAGGTTTGTGAATCTTAGGGAGCATGTAGAAGCGGCCCGGGAAGGCTGTACCGGTTTCATTAATTTATGTTCGTTAGCGGTTATTCTGCCCTCGTCTAGGAGATCCTTAAGGACCGAGGTCACAATCTGAGTGTGGTGCACCGTAGGGTCATCTGCGAGAGGTTCATAAAACTTTGGGTCATTTAGTTGGCGGTCTCCTTCTCGGATGTATTCAGAAGTGCTAAGAATCACAATTGCTCCTCCTTTATCGGCTGGTTTTATTGTTATGTCTGTCCTATTGCTCAGGGTTTTTAAGCTAGCCCTTTCGGATTTAGTGAGGTTATCCCGTTTTCCCGCCTGCCTGCGATATTCCCGCATAATGTCTTTTTGCACAGCGGCTATGTACAAGTTAAGACAATCGTTACGGTTAGCCTTTGGCGTCCAGTCGCTCGTTGCACGCTGCTGAGAGGTGTTGGAGCTAGAAGTTCTGTCCAAGAAGTATTCCCGCAATCTTAAATTTCGAGCAAAGTTGTCGAGGTTGCGTAGTAATTGAAATTCGTCAACAAAACCTGTGGCGGGACAGAAGTTCAATCCTCTCGAAAGGAGTTTTTCCTCTTCTGTTGATATAGTCACTCCAGATAGATTAACAATTGTAGTGCCACAACGGACACTAGTGCTTGACCTATCGTCTGTTATGCTAATGGCCGGTTGAGTATGTTCGCTATAGTTAAATGATGTCGTAAGCTGAGGTAAAACAGGGTTAGGAACCTTATCGCGCTGTAGCTTACGTAGCTTGATTGTTTCGAGGTCATGGCGTTTCTTTTTATCGAATTCAGATAGGGCGCTAATTTCGGATGTCGATAAGGGGCCATTTGAACGGAGAAGTGCAGCGGTCGCGGTAGTTAACTGTTTTACTTGTTTGTCACTATGATGAATCGCTATTTGGACCAGTTTAAGGGAAGCCTCAAGGAGAACCTGTTGCCATTCCGATCGGTCATGTTGGTCGAGGTTTGTGCAGGCGGGAGGAAGGGAAAGCGACATGCCCTTCGGGGTAATGCCTGCGTTAAGGTACACTAGCAAGGTTGATTTATGAAGTTCGTGCCTAATGCGTTTATCTGAGAGCTTTCGTACTTTAAGAAAAGTGGTACTGTAGTTTGGAGCGGAGGAACTGGACTCACCGAACTGTCGTCAATCTTCTTTCGGGCGCGGGGAGCTCTCCGCGGCGGGCTTTCGCAGGTTGTAGCGCTGTCTTGGGGTACTTCTCGGCTGCTGCGGGCGTCGCTTGGGCGCCACACTCTCGACAGGTGTCGGGTACTCATCGACGTAGTCGACGCTCTCGCTGGCTGCCGGGCACGGTGCTCCCGGGATCCCCACAGGGGCAGCTGGGCTCTCTGGACTGGCGTTGTGGGACCTGGGACTCTCGGGGTGCCTGGGTTCCTCTGATGGGGCCATCCTGGTGCAGTTGGCGGTGGCGGCGGCGGATCTCCGATGACCACCCTGGCGACGTCGTACTTGTTCCGCGTTGCAGAATAGACTTCAGGTTTGCCGCGAGGAGGGCGACTCCCGTGAAGCTTGGGTGCAGCCCGTCAGCCGCCAGGACTCGAAGAGGCGGCAGCGACGTGAAGTCGTGGTCCAGGAAGGTCACCTTGCCTGGTTTCCTGCAGTAGTCCTTGACTGTGTTGTTGAATTTCCGGGCTTCGGTGTTGAACCAGTGGACGAAGCGGTGGTTCGACTGATCCAGGCGTCGATTGATGTGCCGAGGCAACACGAGAGACACAACAATGCCTCTGGAGCTCCGGGCGTGCTCGCAGCGTGTTATTGACCAGGCGACTGCACTTTAATAGTCACAAATCTCACGCCATAAATCTTCCGACACTGCCTCTATCCAAACATCTCGCTCTCTCAAAACACTCATTTGATAAATTGTCAGTGACGCTCCTAGAATCTGGATTTAAATCAAATCGCGAACGTGAACAGCGTGAATCCTACCTAATTTACCGATTCAACACAATTAAACAAGGAATAAATGAAAGCCCCGGTACTCTGGCATCGATTAAAATGCTAACCGACGAATAGCAACAGCAATCAAGAGACATTTTTTTTTTAGGTCTCAGACTTTATTGTTAGCAGTGGTACTGTGTTTGTGGCCGGAACTGGACCATCAACTTTTCTCTTTTATTTCCAGGTTTTGATATTCATTTTCTTTCCTTTTATTTCTAGGTTCGACATTGTTCCCTTCCAGGTCTGACTCATGCATGCCCCATAAAACAACACAAGTGACCGTGCCGTTTTTTTTTTTTTTTTTTGAGACAGCACTTTAGTTTGCGCGCGTACCTTTCGTCTATTGTACGTTATCGTCCAGGTCACCCCTGCCCGCCCGGACACAAAGCCACCCTGCGCCCTCTCTCAAGAAGCTACAACCGTCATCCCGCCGTCCTTGAAACTTGGCCCCGACCGTCAAGCTTCTTCACCCGGATACGAACTGCCCTACGCTTCCCTCTCACGAAAGCTCTAACCGTCACCCCGCCGAAATTTGGACCCGACCGTAGCATTGTATAAACGTTTGCCCATCTGGAACTCTTCCTACGCTTCTTTGGAAACTCCAACCGTCATCCCGCCGTTTTTGAAACTTGGACTCGACCGTAGCATTGTATAAATACCACCCGCGTTCATCTGTAAAAGTTCTTCCTGACGAAGGCCGGACTCCGGCCGAAACGTCGAAGAATAAATCGTCCGTTGTTGCTGTTTGCACCGAAGGTTTCTCTTCCCAGTTATATACCCACGCCTTCGGCCTCCCGCCACCATGCCCGTTGTAGTATATATATATATATATATATATATATATATATATATATATTTTCCTGATGACTGTGTTTCTTCAAAAGTAACGCAGCTTGAATTAACGTAGTAAATTATGGATTACCGGCCACTATAAGAACCGCCTGTTCTTTCTCAGTTAAAAAGTGCAGCTTCAATTAAACAGGACGAACAGAAGTACCGGTTAACACATTGTTCTCTACAAGTGAAAAGTTGCCCTCAATGATTCAGAGAGCGAACCTCATTGAATGTTGACAAAAGATACATTGAACACTTTCTTCGATGCTAATTTATCTTGTGTTGTCACATTCAAGCAAAGACAAAAATACAATAATATTTTTATTCCTCAAGTAAAACTATCTTGAAAGGTTACCTCGCCTAAAGCTAGAGATCGGCTATGTTTTAGTGGGCTCCGAACACATGACCACTGTTTGTTTAGCCATGTTGCATCGCTCAGCAAAATGTAGAATATCCATGTCTTTGCAAACCACTTAGCATTTCGCCTAGCAATGCAATGTCGAAATCTGAGAAAACATTTCGTGATTTATTTTGCCCTTCATCTTCCGTGCAGACTATGTGGGCGATAAAAATAATATGGTGTGCAGGTCGGAGGCTTGTGTATGCTATGCTCGGTTTTTGTAGAACGCTTGTTGATTAATATTAGTGATCTTGACTTTCATTCCTTATTATGGACGGCTGACATCATGGACGATTTTTCTGTTGAATGTATATTTTTATGTTAACGAGCTATATATGCATATGACATCAGCTTCTTGATGACACGAATCTTTTTTGTGCGTATGTGGTATTTGTGTTGAAAATTGGTTTATTTACGTACTGCTTTATGCTGCTCCTTTGTGTTTAGAACACAGTGTACTTTTGTGTGGCTTTTGTTCGTCAAATTTTATAGTGGTCTATTGTGTGCCATGTAATGAACGCGGGTTGTGTACTGTTCCAATGTCTCTTTGGCTTTTTCATGAGCTAAAATAGTGTGTTACGTTATCTTAACTTAGGTATTTGTTTCTGTTGTGCCTGTCCACAGATGCTGCACTAGTCACACTTCCTTTCCAGAACAAATGTATTTTGGGGAGTGTGAGGGACGTTGAATGTTGTCAGATTTCAAATAGAGTTCTCATTGCTTGGTAATGGCTCTCCCACAGTGAAATTGCCGAGATATTATGCTTTTTTTTAATCCGGTGTGTGCTTCGCACTCGTCTTATGAACACATGACTGTTAATGAAAGCGATGTGTTATCTATTTCTGCACAATACTTTCCGCGCCAGAGTCGGCATGAAAGCGAATGGGTCATTGAGAATGTTCCGTGTGGAAATTTTTTGTTAACTTGGTTCCGCTAAAAATGTATTACGAAACGTACGATGCGCCGAACTCCTTCATAATCATTTATTTTCGCATCTCTTGGTATGAAACATACATAGGTTTTGAAGTAAATGATGTATATATGAATCTTGTCCAATAAAAGGTTCCTGAACCACTTACTGCTGTTTACCTCAAAATGCTCCACCAGCCAGGAGTCAATATGGTGATTGTGTAACTTCAATGTTTTATAACCGAAAAACAAGAAATTGTTTTTGTTCTATCTCTTTTGTGAAGTAAGTTGAAATTTAGTTTCACGCACTTCGGAAAATTGCTATGATAAAAAAAAAAACTGCGTCCACATTAAAAAAAGATAAAAGAACCAGCGGGAGCCGAGGTGCCCACAAGAGCCTAGCGAGGCGAGGAAAAATGAGGGGAAAGGAATAGGAGAAGGGTACCGGAGCAGAAACGCCAAAACCGAAACCGAAGTTACCTTGATCGGAACCAGATACCAAACTATGTTTCATGCCACCCGCTAGGAGCGCTAGCTGTCACTTGTTTATCTGGGCCGCTCCCTTCTTCCCCCTTATAGCAGCGTCCTCGCTTTGCCTTGTGTGTATTACTATATGGAAAATGGCCGTTGACGACTGGACGCGCCATGTACTACTTGTTTTCGACTTTTGCTTTGGAAGAATGACTCCTGCGTGGCTAGCCCATGCGGTACGTGTAATTTCACTCGCAGCACGCTCCTCGGTTCTTGCGTAATAAAACCAAAATATAATATTCTAATTCCAACGAAATGGTTGCACCACTAAAAGCAACGTTACTCGAATAGTCAGTTGGGAAACTGCCATAGGACCCTGCATTAAAAAGTGGTTCCGATCAGTACTCGAATCCACACTAAACGCGACCGCAACGCCGCCATTTCCCCTGCGGCGGTCACACCGGGATCGTACAATTCAGGTTTCTATCGGTATTTTGGCACCGAAACGTATACAGTGGAAGGGGTTTCATGGCGGTCGACCACAGTCTCACAAGCCCACACGCAGCACTTGACCGCCGCAGTTAGGAAGAACTCAAGTCGGGACGCGCTACCTGAAATCAGCGGTGAGAGGTGGTTCTGTACAAACGATATTAATTGTGCCGTAAACCCTTGTAAGCAAAAACTTTATAAAAACATTACGCTCCTGTCATTCTAAACTGATCTCTAATAAAATGTCCCCGAAAAGAGATTTGTCCGTTTGTTTTTACGTAAAAAACATGCTTTCTAAAAATTCATAATGACCAAAGTGAAAAAAAAGAAAATTAACCGTTATTGTCGCGTTTTGAGCCTGAAGATTTCCATACTCTGCAACGTTAGTACTCTGGGTAAATTCATTCACTCTAGGAATGGCTATATAAAGCATGCTTTCATGTTTGAACTCGTCGCTAAAGGGTGGCGGTGTTATCGTATATACTATATAGTTTCGTATCGGTGGATGCCACCGCTCAAGGTTTCGATATTGAGTTTTCTAACTTAGTGTTTTATTAACCTTGGTTAAAAGTGACTCTTATAATTTGCTTTTAATGTCGGCGTCAGTGCTAGCACGAATTACCAATGCATATTTTTTTTATATCTGACTGTCACTCTGCTTTGACGACTTCTGTCATTAGAGACTAACTCTCATTATCCACGGCCTCCTGTCACTCATCCGATGAACAACAGCGCGTATTGCTGGCCATGCCAAATATAAAGTTCATCAACCTTTCCATAACATTGAAATCAGCAACGGTCTTGGAAGAACGTGCATATCATTGTGCGCTGTTGTCAAATATTGATCGGGTGGCCTTGAGTCTATTTATATTTGGCGGACGCTCAAAACAACAACGTATTTGTTTTTATATTCACATGACCTTGCGCAGCTTGAATGTTTATTAACGCGTTCTATCTGGCCAGCTGTCAAAGTCAAATCGCGTTGCCAACTGTATGCAACCTGTGATTATTGTTTGTTGCCCTACTTTCACGATAATGTCTTATCTAAGAAACAAACAAATAATATCCGCACAAGTCCGTTGCTTTTAAGCACATGTGCACGAAACGATACAGGTAACATAAACAAGCGCTAACCTATTTTTACTGATTTTACCTTGGAAATTAAAAAAAGTCACACAGTCATTTAATGTGTTGGTAAACACGGATTAAAGGCCCCAGCCTACAAGTTATTGTTCGGTGTTCGTGAATACCTTGAAAGACCATATCATTCGACAAATCACCGATGTTGTATACGTGCCGAGTTTGACATGCATTATAAATACGGGGTGTGTATTCACCGACAGGAAAAGAACGGCAGGAGAGCATTTTTTTTATCTGTCCAGCCTCTAACGCGAACTTTCAAGTTTCGATAATGGTTTGGCGAATACTGAGCCTCGACCGTGCGCGCGCAGCTTCAGCACGAATGAAGGAGAGGAAAGTGTGCTGGGGACCAGACATGAGAAAGAAAAGACTTGCCGTTATTAATAGGTCAGTGAATATAGCCTTAATTGTTTAGCGGTACCCTGACTCACCGATTTACTCTACACCTTTTAGTAATATTATATTCAACAAAATTAATCTTTCTTAAAACTTTGAGAAAATTAGCTGTGGAAAGTACCGTTTGAAATCGTGTGGGAAAGTTAAGTCGAAATTCGACTGCTTGTCATCTGGACACAGTGGCGTAAATCGAGGGGGGTGAGGGGGTCTCGACCTTCCTGGTGTTTAGTCTTGGGGGGGGGGACACCTTTTGCAAGTGCCTCCCCCCCCTGAGATTTTGCATTTGAACAGCATTTTTTTTACCTGCTTCAAATCTAAGGTACACAGGCGCCATTCCGAAATCAACTTTTAGTTCCGACTCCTCACAGACAGAACGAAAAAAATAGCATCCATTCGGTTGGTTCGAACAGATCACTACAGCCGCGAGGCTATGAAGAATAAGTGATAACGCCCGTGACTCGAAATGAGTCGTCGCCCTTAGAGCGCATTATTTTTAAATTAGCTTCTCTACTGCAGGTACAGAGTCAAGAATTTTAGGGAACGTTGGCATTCCGTGAAGGAGGTGTATCCCAGCGTCTAGACGATCTCGTCGTTGTGCAGTCTTCCGGACCCCAAAAACAATTTCCCGCTGATTGCAATGTCGTTGAAGATGGCAAGACTTCTGCAACTAGCCAAGATGCACCGCCAACATCTCGGGTTTGAATTCAGCTTCCAGATGTACCTTCTCATCCAGATGTTCAACTCAGATTCCTCCCAAAATAGTCCCCTATCTGGGAGGTAGACTGTAAGCAAACAAGACGAAACGCTACACAAACCATGAGAGCTGGTTCGGCACATTTTCATGGCGTCACTACGCTACAAAAGTTTCACGGGTCGTCAGCTACTACTGTGCAGCAGCTGGACAACAGGAATCCTCGAAGCCATCAAGACTGTCAGCTCCAGACGCGTTCACTGTTGCTGGGTTCACAAACTGAAAAAACGGCAAATGAAAAATTTGCCAAACATGAAAATTCAAAGGGGCATAGGTTCGCCCTTTACCAGCACAGCAGCTTTGAGTCGACGTCGGTCCGTGACCAAATCAGCACACAGACTAGAAAGCAGCAGGATGTAACGAGGCGTTGTCTGAAGATTATTTTTCAGGCGCCTAAGTACCTTTTGCGCCAGGGTTTGCCTTTTCGAGGCCATTCCGACAAAGAAGGAAACTTCTACCAGTATCTCATATCACGCGAAGAAAACAATGAAGAGTTCACCGCCTGGATGAAACGAAACACGATGTACACGTGTCCACTGCTTGGAAATGAAATAATTGGTAGCTTTACAAAGGCTACCCCCCCAAAAAAAAGCAGTGAACAGCGCCATTCCAATAACAAACTACGCCATCATCGTAGATGGTACTCGGGATGTGGCTTGTGTTGAACAGGAGAGCATATGCGTGCGCTATGTGGACGAGAACCTCAGACCAGTTGAAGGTTTTCTAGGGCTCTGCACCCCGCCGAATACAAAGGGATCCACGACTGCAGAAGCCGTGGTGGATTCCTTGACAATAGTTGGGCTTCCACCCTCTGGTTGCCAGGCGCAGATTTAGGACGGGGCTGCCAACATAAGGGGAGTTTAATGGATTCCAAGCGATTGTAAAATTGCAAAACCCACTGGCTATTTACTTTCACTGTGGAGCCCACAGTTCCAACCTTGTAGGTGCTCACGTCTCAGACTGCTCTCCAGAACTTCAAGATGCGCTCATGGCCGTTCTGTGAAGTTCAAGCAGATTATCTGCAAAAGAAAGCTGGGTAAAAACATCAAACCCCTATGACCAACGCGCTTCTTATGCAGAAAACCAGCGATATATGCCGCGCTGGACGAGCGCGAGGCCATAATTTCTTCCCTAGAATAAATGATGAAACAAGCACCGACCGAGCAGTCTGCTAAGATTGGTGGTATCCTACGTGCCATGGAATTGGGAAACACGTGCCTTCTGTCTGAAATTGCTTTTAGGGTGTTCTTAGTGCTCGAGGACCTCAACATATACCTACAAGGACGTTCGTTGACAGTTTCAGGTGAATGGTAGGTGGGTGGAGTCCGCCAATCGCGAATTGCGCCATCTGCGCTCTGGTATCTGCCGCCGTGAATTGCGTTATCTGCGGTTTGAAGAAATGGTCGATGAATTATTTCAACAGGTCGCCAAAGCTGCTGAGGATGGCAGTGTACATACAGTGGAAGCACCGAGATCCAGACAGCGCCCCGCCAGGTACGAGAAAGAGAGCACTAGTGACCTTCCAGTTGAAGCGAGAGCCTAATTTCAGCGTGTACTTTTTTTCAATAGTTGATGCAGCACTGTCGGGCGTTGAGAGACGCTTTAATCCCCACTCGGAATGAATCGTGACATATGAAACGCTGGAAAGTGTTCTTTTGAACACGCAATCGTAAGCAAATGTAGACGTAATCCGAAGATACCAAACCATTGATTAAAATAAAGTCATGTCTCGCGTGCGCCTGTTGCACAAATAGCACTCCGATCTAAGATCTATCGACGATGTCGCAGCGGAAATTCGGAATATGCATAAGTCGACTCACCAGTACTTCGAAAATGTGGATAGCGTCTTCGCGGTCATCCTGGTGATGCAAGTTTCCTCCTGTGAGGCGGAACGATCGTCCAGTGCTATGAGGAGGTTAAATACATGACTGCGGAGTTCCATGGGGGAGACACGCCTAAGCTGCATGGCACTGGCACATATTCATCAAGACGTTGTAGACCACATGGAGTTGTCGCAGCTGACGGGCAGTTTTGTCAGCGCATGCAAGAACCGCGCGCACGTTTTTGGAGACTCTCTAAGGTTCTAAACGGGAAACGTAATGGTCTATATTACGAATCTATATTGCAGGGTCCTGGGTTGCCATTACACGTGTTACTCGCGAGCAATAATAACTAGAAAATTTATGTACACGCTCAGCTCTTTTTTGATGATTGTGTTTGGTTTTGTATACATTTTTATTTTGGAGTGAAATGGAGTCATCACTCTTCTTGAGTTTTATGTTTTGCACCTCATACATTTCTGTACAGTTCTGTCTCGAATAAAGTTACAAATACAAAAATAAAACAAACAAAAAACAAGTTTCTTTTTTCTTACACTGTTTATCTACGTTTCTCTTGTTTCTGGTGTGGAGACATCATCGGCTCTTTTTTATGTATATAATTTGATTTCGGAGCGCTGTTCGAGCAGATTAATTCGCTGTGCACTGTAAATCGTTAACAATATCATATTAACGCTAAATGTGAACATGTGTGAATGTTTTTTTCTTAGAATTTAAATTTTATTTGCGTGTAAAATAAAATTCATATTTTCAAAAATCCAGATGGCTGCAATGGCAAAGTTCGTGACCCCCTGATATTTTCCTGGAGTCACGCCACTGTCTGGACATGCGTGATTCCCACGTTTCGGTAGCTTGCAGTAGCAGTGCGACGTAAGCACCCGTAATTCAGATATACGATGGTGAGTCAGTGGTTCTTTTTTTGGAAAAGAACAAAAAAATAAAACATATTTCTGCATCATTATTGTAGTAGAAAACGATATTTTGAAGCCATGCTTCCAATTTTAGTTGTATGCCATCCTGGACAGAGCCTTGGAGATTGAGCGTTATATATACATACCTCCGCTCCACAAGAGATAATGCCTTTCAATGGCTTCGTAACATAAACTCAATTCGATCAGTATACGGTTCTTTCATGGGCCTATTTTTGGTTGCGGCTAGGTCTTACCTGCATTTTTTAATTATAAATTGGTTTTGTAAGCCAACTTCCTATTGTGTTTTGCCCTGTTAATTTATTTCTAATTGGTTGAGACTCCAATGCTAACGTAGGAGCAGACTGAGGCACTTCATATCTTGTGCCTTTGCCTGCCTCACCTCAATCATGTATCTCCCGTTTGAAGTCCCCGTAATATAATAAAAATTACGCGTAACATAAAAGGATGCATATGCATTTTTAAAATCAAAATACTACCGGGCGGTTGATTGAAGCGCTTGTCTTCTTAAGAAACACTTTAATTGGTGGCCAAAATAACGAACGCGTGCTCATCCGTACATCAATTCATGTATGTGAGCTCCATTTTAGGTAAAAGTAAGATTATTTATAGGGTGTATGCGTACATTGACCGCCATGGCTGCGGGAGTAGATCTCAAGGTGGCGGAGAGGTTCTACCATGATACCTTCGCGCCATGCAGAGGCTGTTACTGAAAGGCTTCGGAATTTTTATTTAATCGACAGGCCGTGCCATATTGTCGACATGAAGCCTAGGTCATGTCTAACTAATTGTGAACTCGGTGACACATTTTGGTTGAGAACGTTGAGGGCAACACTACATGCGAAGAGCACTTTGGACATTTATTTTCCTGAGCCAGAGAGAAATGCCATTACGTCCATTAAACGTAACGTTATATTGAGTCACTTTTTTGTGAATAAAATAACTCAAAATCGTACTAAAAACGTTATAGCAAGCGTGGCATCTCACGAGAGGCAGCTCCTGTGGCGTAATTTGTGACGGGCACTCAACTTTGCTCAAGTGGCCCCTAGGTCTTCAATGATATTTATTTTAGAAATATGCTTGCATCATTTAATATAAAATCATCAGTTAAGCAATGATTATTCTTGTCAAAGTCTCACCTATCATCTTTAATTAAGCTATGCCGTTTCCAACTACCAAGCGTGTTTTCACCTAAACAAAAGTTATGTTATGACGAGTACGTCTGTGTGTATATTGAAGTGCAGCATCAAGCAGTCACCCGTGCAGCGGACAGGTTTCCATCAAACGCAAAAAAATATGTACAAACAAATGCTGATTTTTTTTTTGGGGGGGGGGGGGGGTGCAGGCAAACAAACTTAAGAGCTGCGCCTGACCACTGCAGATAACGCAGGGTAGGCAACACTACTTTGCATATTAATATTTCCGAGAGCTTCTTCTCTCACTCTATTAGGAAAGTTCCTGAGCGATGCCTTATGCGTTCCTTGAAATGTGAATAATTTATACATATTAACTCTGCATCGACGACAAACGTTTAGTTTCAAGGTTTGGTTTATGTCTTCACTTGGGGCTCTTTGAGAGCTGTAGTAAAGTGGTAATTTGAGCTGTTGTTGAGGAAGGTTAAAGGGGAGAGTAGCAGCAGGCAAAATATACAAAAGAAGCGCCCGGTCGTAGTACCATACCTGCATAAATTGTCTCACAATTTAAAGCAAATCGCAAAGAGGTATGATGTCCCCGTGGTGTTTTCGGCCCCCTACGTTTATCCAAGATCTGCGCAAAAGTGGGGTCCGTCCTTGACAATCGATTACCAGCCGTATACCACAAGAGGCACAAGAACAAGTTTGTTACCTGCAGGGACGGCGTGGTTTACAAGATCCCCCTGACGTGTGGTAAATGCTATATAGGTCAGACGGAACGATGCGTCAACGACAGGCTTAGAGAACACTTCTATTCACTTCAAGCCACGGTAGGCGGGCACTTGCCGACACACTGTCGCTCCTGCCAGTGCGCACTGACTTTTGGTGAAACAACTGTTCTTGGTAGATTTAAAGACCGGACTACTCGAGAAATCTACGAGGCTTTCCAAATTCAAAAAATAGAGCAGCAGTGCGTCAGCCAGCCGTCCCTGTCGCTGAGTGCAAAGGAGGTGTCTTTTTTGGACAACGCCTATGCGCAGTAACTTTGGCCGGCCAGGGGTGAAAGTACCGTTTTTTAAATTTTCTATTCTTTTTTAATTTTTATTTTTTCATTTTCTTTTTATTTTTAAAATTTCTTCTTCTTCTTTTTCTTTAATCTATCGATCTAGTTTGTACATATTTTCTTCATTTTCTTTTCCTTGTACCTTGTCTTCACGGGGGTTCAATTTTCGTGGCTTCTTTTTCTTCCTTTTCTCTTGTGTCTAATTAAATCAGTTGGGAGTCAGCGCTCTTTCGTTCTACTGTCCTTTTCTCTTCCGCCGACGTTTTGTGCGCTGTTTAATATTAGTAACTCTTTGAGAGCTCTTCCCTGAAAAATTGGTTAATCAAGTTAGCAGAGTAGCCTCTCGTCCCGCAGAGGAGAAACTCTTCGTGACCCTTCGGGGCAGAACTCCGCAACGTAAACAAAGCAGTTTTGACTGCGGTGGCATTCCAAAAATAATTGCCCTCGATTTTATACTCCACGAAGTTCGAAGCGGTGCTAGACTTCTGACAAGAAAGTGTATTTATTCAAAGGGATTACGAAGTTATATTTAGCATGTAGTTAACTTGAACTCCAAATAAATAGTTCATGAACTTGAAGCATAAAATTGTTATTTACAGGCTCTGGTTAAAGAAAAAAAAGCAATACTGTCGTGAACGTTTATAACGAAGTCGGTTATAACGAAATAGCGGCTACAGCAAAGCGATCACAGTTTCTCATTCTCTTTTGCACTTCGTTATAACGGAAGTCAATTATAACGAAATAGCGGATATAGCGAAGTAATTACCGATTCCCGTTGACTTTGGTATAACCGGTCTCGACAGTAAAACACGTTTTATGATCATATGTTTCAGGTCCCCGGTACTCCAGTGTGTTAATGCACTGCACCTCGCAGCACGCAGAGCGAAAACTCCAACTGGATAACTCTGGAACCTTGGACACAGTTTTAACCTTTATGCGTTTTGACCTTGACGAACATTGTGCCTGAGTGCAGTCGTGCACCACTGTTTGTGATGCGCGTGAAATGCCAAAGCTAGCGGTCATACTGCGTCTGCAAAAATGCACCGTTACAGACTAACCACGCGATGCTTAACATCTTAGAAACCAAAAATTGTTTCGTGTAACTGCTCTTCTTCATACAATGCATTCCTTATAGCACTTTGAAAGCATCTTGGAACCTGCTGTCAAGACCCACGAAACAAAGACTATTTATTGGTAACAGATAAATTTGATTATCCACACTTTCCATCGTTTAAAACAAAATAAACTTTTAAGCCTTTACTATTGCAAATAAAAAAATGGAAGCCGTTTGCAACTCCTGTAACGCCGAATTAGAGCGAAGCTCTTGAGGAGGAGGAGGCACGGGGGGGGGGGTCACGTGACCTCGAGGGGAGGGGGGAGAGAAAATTTTCCGCTAAACTTAGCGGGAAAATTTTCCGCTAAATTTAACGGGAAAATTTTCCGCTAGATTTAGCGGGAAAATTTTCCGCTAAATTTGGCGGGGAAAATTTCCGCTAAATTTGGGGGGGAATTTTCCGCCAGATTTTGCGGGAAAATTTTCCGCTAAATTTAGCGGGGAAAAGTTTCCGCTAGATTCAGCGGGGAAAATTGTCCGCTAACTTTAGCGGGAAAATTTTCCGCTAAATTTAGCGGGAAACTTTTCCGCTAGATTTAGTGGGGAAAATATTTCTCTAAATTTAGCGGGGAAATTTACCCATCACGCACCCCGCGGTTACGCCGACGTCGACGCCGACGCCGCTCAAGCCGGAAACGGGCGCCTAAGAGCTGCGCTCTAATATAAAACTATTAATTACTCTGAATTGTTAGAAGTCGCACGCATATTTTGGTGAATTAAATCCGAGACAATAAGATAAGGCGAACAAATATAAGCAATATTCGATTCCTCTGAGCCGATCAGCTTAATGCAACATTTTGGACAAAACCCCTTGACTGGGGGGGGGGGGAGGACAACACAAAGTCTCAAACACAGCTGAAATTTATTCGACAGAATAACGTATTTTTATAAGGTACAGGTGACCCTGAAAACCAGAAGGAATGAAAAAGGAAACTTCTTTTCCCGAACACACAATTTTCAGCGTGGCAATTTTTCCCGAGGATTATGCGTTCAGACAGTTGTTGTACCGGGTTAATATGAGCAAGAAATGTTCAAATTTTCGTGAATCTGCCAGGCGTGTTGTTCTCCTTTCTTCTATCGTATTTCTCATAATCTAAAATCAGCCGGCAACCGCTACGGCATTAGCACTGTGTTCAGAAATGATTTCAAACTATGTTGGTTGACCCCGTCCAATACAGCCAGAACCGGATGTACCAAAAAACATAGAGAAAAAGATGTTGATTGTGTGTCGGGCGTAGTTTACAAAATCCCTTTTGCCTGTGGGTTATGTTACATTGGACAAACGAAGCGGTGTTTGAATGATCGTTTAACTGAACACAAACGTTATATTAGAAACACAGATCAGTATTCAGAAATGTCAAAACATATATTAGAATGTAATAATTGTGTACCTCTATAGAATTCCACATGGTTGTGTTGGCCAAGAGAGAGGATCATAAACGCTTGGTAAAAGAGTTCCTCACTATTATTAACCACGGAAATGCAGTAAATAGGCCGTCTTTTAATTTGGACACGGAGTTGAAAAGATTCCTACAAATTTGATTGTTTGGAGGTCACCTTTATATCTGTGTAGGTTGTTGTTTGTTCGGGTTTAACTTTCACCCCTGTCCCTTTGTTTCGGGTGTGACGAATGTCGGGGGTTTGTTCGGCTTTGTCCATGTTCGATCTTTCCCCTAATGGGTCACCAGCCCGCAGCCCTTTCTTTTGTGATGTTATCAGGACCTCAGCGAGGTGGGTTAAGAGACCTTCCCCCTCCCCCTTTTGTTTAAGTTAGAACAGTGCCAGTGTGGCTATTGGGCAATGTCCTCTTCTTTTGTGTGTTAGGGAAAAAAAGTTCATCCTCTCCCTTTTTCATTCTTTCTGGTTTTCAGGGTCACCTGTACCTTATAAAACACTATATTCTGTCTAATACATTTCAGCTGTGTTTGAGACTTTGTGTTGTGTTGTCCTTTTTTCCCCCAGTCTCGGGGTTTTGTCCAAAATGTAAAACCTTCACCAGCTTGTTTGCGCCCTAACTTTTTGTTCGTTGCAGCTTAATGCAAGCCTCTTTTCAAACAGAAATATTTAGTGCCTATGGCGGTTCAGATATTTCTGCACTTCACTCACTTTCTAGGGGCTGTGTGATTACAATTACTGTGCCTTTCATTTAGTAGACGGCAAAAAGGTTGCTTCCTCATCTTGTCGGTAGTGCACATTCGCAAAGATGCTTTTAGGAGGTGGACTTTTCATTTTATTGTTATGACAGAGTCTTGGTCTAGTTGGTAATTTATAATAGGAGGCACGCGACTATAATCTGCTACTCGATACAAGTTTCGACAATGAGTTACTACTAAAAGAAAGTGAAAGACGTTTACAAATATCTGTAACTCGAATTAAAGCGCAGCTCTTGAGGAGGAGGAGGAGAGGGTACGGAACAGGTGGGTAAGCTCCTAATTCACCCGTACCCCCACCTCCTCTCCTCCATTTCCCCTCCTCTCCCCTCCTATCCCATGCTCCTGATATTCAGTTTCCCCGATACATTTATTGGAGACAATGACGTTGCATAATTTGGTGTTACGTCACCTATGAACGAATTCAGTTTCTCCGCTAGCTTTAGAGGAAAAATTGGCGTCACGCGACCGCAAAACTAATTCGATTCCCCGCTAAATTTAGCGGGGAACTGAAGTGGTGTTGAGGTCACGTGACGTAAATTTTCAGCTAAATCTTGCGGAGAAACTGAATTT